>JAZHYW010033443.1:0-87556 GCA_037355805.1 Ixodes ricinus
CGTCCAGCATGCTTAGTCCGCATGCGACCATCGCAGGCTAGTTATACTTAGTTAGCGTATAACTTAATCCGCAGTCGACAGTCGGCACCTAGTCATTATTAGTTTGCTGGATACAGGCGCTGGCGAGCTTACTTAATCCAGCGCACTTAGTCCGCAGGGGACCGTCGGAGCGAGTTATACTTAGTCAAGACTTGGGAAGTAATCCGTTACAAGTAACGGATTCCTTGTAATCCGTAACTTTTTGAAGTAAATTTGTAATTGCCACGTTACTTTCTTCAGAAGCAATTTGTAATGCAATGTTGGTACAAAATACTGGTAACGGACTACTTTAATTACTCGTTACTTTAAAAAAATATGAGCATAATACAGTAACTGGAGCAATACGAGCAGAACATTCAGCAGCATAACGAGAGCAAGTTTAACGAAATAGAAAACATCAGGAAGGGGAGAATAGCCGAAAAGAAAACACGATTTATTGTATGACCGGTCACTAGAACCACTAGAAAAATGGGCAAGGCATGTACAAATATACGAAAGACAAAGATCAAGTAAGACAACGCCGAGATAGGCTCTCCGTCGCCTTCCATCGTGTTTTTCTTCTTCTCCCAGGCAGGAGAAAGCTCTTCGTGTTTATTTGTTTTTGTCTTTTACACTGTTTCACCCTTTCCAACTTCTTCGACGTCTCCCGCCACCTGCACAGACATCAAACGCGGGTCCGTACCCCCTTGATTCGCGGGTTCACAACTCGCGTAACAGACGATGTAGCCTCGCGCGAGGGGGTCGAATTCTCTATGTCTTTGATGTGCGCCTCTTTATTCTAGCACGCTCTTGAGGCACGGCTGAAAAGCGCACGCGCGAGGCTAAAAGCATCGTCTTCGAGGATACGGACGGTACTTTTTTTAGTTTACTTGTCTGGGCATGGTGGTCGAGTCCTCTCAGACCACAAAAGGAGTCCATATAAGCATGTTCATGTAAGTATGAGCATGTGTATAGTACATTTGGTAAGTTTTTGTGACACTTGAAAATTCAGTTGTAGCTTGCTCTAAAAAAAAAAAAAACTAATAATATTTTGTTAACGAAATCGTTTTACGGTTAACGTAAAACACTTCTTTTTTGCGTGCGGAAGTTGGGCTGTAGGGACCGAGGAGTTTTTCAGGCCTATTTTAATCTCCCTTCTTGCTTCGCGATTGGTTTGTACTCTGCGTACTTATCAGCTGATGCCGCCGAGGGAGCGGTAATAAAGGTGCTTGGAATTCTCCCCGCGCTGTCAGGGTTTTTTTTAGGAGCATCCTCCGTTCATTCGAATTAGACAGCGCGCCGCCAAGTCTACTCTTTAGATGTGGGAACAGCCTGTGTCCGAAAGAACGCATGCACATCGCGCTGTCCACGCTGTCGCGCTTTCGCGCTGTGCCGAGGGAGTGCGCTGCCACCGACGCAACGAGATACCGGCTTCCCTGGGACAGCAGAGGTTGGTGTCTCCGCTGGCTCCAGGGGTGTCCACGACGAGAGATGGCGGTAGACAGCCATCCCAATTCAAATGGGAAGACCCCGAGGCTCCGCGCTTCCAGCCGTTCCAACTGCATAAAAGGTGTCGGCGTCGAGACAATTTAACTTTCACGTAGGTGAAAATTCGTAGAAAAACGTAGAAGGTGTACTCTCTAGTAAAGTATTTGCTCGAATAAAGACAAAGCTTGCACTCTCTTTTTTTATTCCAAGAGCTCCAAGCCCAGCTTTCTTTGCGCACCTTTTGTTCACGAAGCGCACACTCAAAACACAGAGAAAGCGCGGACACATCGTCAAAAGGTGGGGGAAAGTGGGAGGGTCCTGGCTGACGTAAGCAGTGCCTCAGTTCTGAAGCCCATAAGTGTTTGCAGTCGCCAGCAGCAAACGAGGCCTCACCCGCAGACGGGCAGGGCAAACAACCCACGCCGCAGCAACAAGCGAGTGCACGCAACGCTGCTCTCCTCTCACCGGCTAAAATTAACGGCTCTCAGAAGCCCCAAATCAAACGAGGCGTTATCGTCCCGCGCGCGTAAGCGCAGTCAGTATTTAGCGCATCCCGGCACGGACAGTTCAATTTGTAAGCCACAATAGCCGTAATTACAGGCCTGTCTCGTGGCGCGGACATTTATTTGCGAGATCCGCGGGAGGGATCCCTTTCAGGCTATGCGACCGCCGGGGAGTCGGCCCGGAACGACCGCTAGCTTTAGCCACCGCGCACTCCCCGCCGCCGAGCGGGCTTCGACAATGGCGTTCCTTTTCATCGTGCTTGCGGGCCGCTGAATCTGGAAGGACGCAGTCCGGTGGTCGCGCGATGGCACGCCACAGCGCGCGCGTTGAAAGGCTCCGAGACGCGACCTCGTCGTACACGAGGAACAAACCGCGGCGAAGGCTCGGCATTCGCTCCTCGAGCACGCGGCCTCGATGCGCCGCCTAGGGTGGCCAGCGGTCTTCTCGGTCCAGCTGACGTGAGCGGGAGGAAATGGGGAAAATGACGGACGAGGTTCGGATGGAGTCACGCGCTGGACACGCGAGAACTTGCTTTGCAGAGGCACGCGTGTCGTCTTTGGTGACACACGGGAGAACGGAAGTTTGGATCTGAGATGTGAAATGCCCCTAAAAGTCGGTCACCGACTGGGCTGTCATTAGACGCAGAAACAATCCCTGAATGGATCAACGCAATTCCGGTAGTCACTAATCATTGCAGTTACCCCTTTACTCGCATATCTCTTAGATAAGCGACCAGGTGATGCCGCAGTTTGTTTAATGTGCATAGGGATAACGCTTTCTTTTATAGAAAAAATGCAGTATTATTTATTATTTGTATATCAGTACATATTCAACTTCGACTAAAACCGCACACTTTCAAAATTAAATCTGAAGTCGTTAATACGAGTCATAGCCGTGCCGTAGTGTTTTCTAAAGTCACACGTGGAGTCGGGTGATCTGGTCATATCCAACTTGAAATTTTGCCGCAGAAAATGCACATTGCTCTGTGAGGTTTGAAAACCATTCTCTGATAAATTTAACAAAATTGTAATTCGTTCATGCATATTTCTTCATTATCTCAGAGCTAAAATGACCCAAGGAGACCGTTGTTTTGTTACAGAAGCCAATTCATATTCGCTTGTTCTGTGTACTGCAGGGCAGTCGGCGCTTATCCTGCGTGCTACAGGACAGTCGGCGCTCTGTCCTGTGTGCAACTTTTCCCACGGCCTTCGTTTTCTGTGCGCTGTTTTCGCCGACTGCGTACGCTCGGCTATACTTAGGTCATCCTAAAAAACGCGATTCCAGAAAATTTCTCAGGGCTTCATCAACATCATGTCTGTCATAAATTAAGCCGTTAACATGGGTGCCGCGCCTCGGGACCTTCATTTACCTTGAATTAGTGTTTTTGGACCGATTATAACTAGAAGAATATCTAAGCAATGTATGACTGCCCTTGTGAAAAATAAGAACAGAGTCGTGGAATTGAGAATGATTAAACCCGATGCAGACGAAGGTATTCATATCTGCGAATGTTGGTGAGGAGGTCGTACCTTATTTGTTATTTTGTCCTCTGATTTTCCCTCGCAGCGTCAATGAAAGCGAGCGTGCGGCGAAGTTTTCGAGGGTAGAAGATGGGGATATTCAAGAAATGTAGGCTGCAATAAAAGGCAATTCTAGAGATTAGAAAGTGATGTGCATTCAAGCTGTGAACAATACAATTGTTAGAGCAGTGTGCCGAAATGTCCCTTTTGAGAAACCACACTATAGAATCAATTTCCTTATTGTGAGCGAGAGCTTCACAGTGCATGTTTACGTTTAGACGAAACCTGGACTACAGGAAAATTTTCTAGACGACAAGAAGCTACGGGCATACCATGTTAATTGCTTAGCGTACGCAAACACACGTCTATTTGTGAAGGGAAATATGACCTTGTCAATACTGAACTTTATCACCATTAACCGCCCCTTCCTTAGGGACTATATTAAAAGCGAGAAAGAAATAATTATTTACCCCCCCCCCCCCCCCGTTTCCTCCAAATATAGATCATCATCATCATCATCATTTATTATTCCTTGAGGGCCCAGGGGCATTATACAAGGGAGTGAACACTTCAAAAACAAACAAATAACACAACTATTTATCAACAAAAACACGCGGCAATCTAGTTATAGGTTAGAAAAAAATAAGCTAATGGCTGCAGAAAATTTCTTAGTGTCAGATAAGGAAACAATTACGTCAGGCAGTGAGTTCCAGTCGTCAATGGCCAATGGTAAAGTAGACATTTGGTGAGTGACGGTTGACGATGAAATTGGACGGAGTTTACAAGAATGGTCGAGACGAGGGAAAATGCGGTAAGGAGACGATAGCAAACTCTGTCTGAGATGACTGTTGTAATAAAAGATCCGATGAAGAAGAGAAAGACGAGACACCCTGCGGCGGTGGGAAAGAGTGTCAAGGTTAGCTGATTGGCGAAATCCTGATATGCTTGCGTAAGGGGAATAGTCGGAATAAATAAAACGGAGGGCTCTGCTTTGAACGGATTCCAGGTTGTTAGTTAGGTATGACTGCCACGGTGACCATATGGAAGAAGCGAATTCAAGTTTAGTTCTGACCAAGGTAGTATAAGCTAGTTGTTTTACTGGGGATGTAGCTTGTCTGAGGTTACGGCGAAGAAATCCGAGAGTGCGGTTAGCATCGGCAATGACAGATGTTATGTGAGTGATCCATGACAGGTCAGATGTCAGATGAATTCCTAGATATTTATACGATGAACAAGCAGTTACTGGGATGCTAGAGAGGTGGTAAGAGGAGGATAGAACATGTGGACTGCGGGAAAAGGATAGCGATTTACATTTATTATAGTTTAAAGCCATTTGCCATTTCTGACACCACTGAATTATAAGTTGGAGATCGTTCTGCAAGATTAGTTGATCGTGACGTGAATGAATCGGTCTATAGATGACACAGTCATCGGCGAACAAACGTACTTCAGAAGTGATGCCATGGTGGAGGTCATTAATGTAGATTAAAAAAGAAGGGGGCCAAGAACGGTTCCTTGAGGGACGCCAGACGTTACTGTGCTTGTGGTAGATTTTACATTGTTAACAGAAGTGTACTGAGTGCGATTAGTGAGGAATTCAGAAATCCAGTTGACTACAGAGGGATGAAGATTAATATCTCTTAGTTTCATTAAAAGACGTTGATGGGGGACCTTGTCGAATGCTTTGGAGAAGTCAATGAAGATGGCGTCAGTTTGAACATTGGAATCGAAATTTGAGTAAACGTCAGTTAGAAATGCTGTTAGCTGAGTTTCGCAAGAGTATGACTTGCGAAATCCGTGCTGGTGCTTGAAAAGGAGGTTATGAGAGTCAAGAAAGTTTATTATGTTAGAATAGAGAATATGCTCCAAGAGTTTGCATGAAACGCTGGTGAGCGAGATGGGACGATAGTTGCTGATTTGTTGGCGATCGCCTGTTTTATGAACGGGTATGACGTTAGCAATCTTCCAGTCGGATGGAACTTCAGAGAGTTTAAGAGATTGAGAGAATATGTCGCAAAGGAAAGTGGAAGAAATGTGTTTAGTGTTTATTAATACTTTAGAGTTAATTTGGTCACCTCCGGAGCTGGAGGACACCTTCAGTTGATCTATAGCCTTAAGTACTCCAGCGCGGTCAATTAAGATAGGATTCATAAGAGGGTGAATGGATTGGCACGAGTCGGGAATATTTAGCAAGTCCTCGTTAGTAAAGATGGAGCAGAAGAAATTGTTAATAGCAAGAGCGCCGTGCTTATCTGAAAGCGGAAGTCCGTCGTCGTCTACAAATTGCAAAGGAAGTGATAGTGCCGGATTGATTATTTTCCAAAACTTCTTTGGTTTAGTGGTTAGTATGTTGGGGAGGTCGATACTATAAAATTTGGTTTTGGCTTGATTTATGGCGGATTTATAAGCCCTAGCGCATTCGTGATAGGCGTCCCAAGAAGCCGTAGTGTTGACAGCCTTAGTCCGCGTATAGAGTCTTTTTTTCCTATTGGATTGACTATGAATTGTTTTATTGTACCAAGGGTTGGTGTTATTAGATATATAGATTGGCAAGTTTTTTTAGCCACCAAACTGACTATTTCGGACGAACGCTAGGACTTTTCTCTTCCAGGCATGGTATTTAGGATATAAAAATTCAGAATAGTTTAAGAACAGGAAGTAAAGATGGTGACAAAATCAACATTTGAATTTCCCCTGCTTTTTACTGTCGCGACATCGAGCAGGTCTTTTAGAAAGAGAGGAGGTCGTACATCTTTTCTTCCGCTGAGCGGGTCATTGCATGAGTTTCCGCAGCAATCCTTTCACACCGTCAACTTATTGCAATCCGCTGCGAAACAATTCCCCTGCCCAGATAGTGACCCTGCAGCTCTGTCGTAAGTTTGTCAGCGTTGCCACGAGAAGCCTTCAGCTTGATAATGCAGTTAGGGACCAAGTTTGAAAATTCTCTAACTTCGCTGAAACAATTACGTTGACTCATTATTTCTGTTACGAGTTCCCATGTCTACTGTTTGTGTTGGACCTATTCTTAGGCAAATCGACAACAAAGAATAAAACGCCAGAAGGTGTTTAAAAGTACGTCGCCATGCCTCCTGCAGTCATTTTACCGGCACGGAAGGGGCTGCCAAAAAGAGTATGATACACGACTAGGGTACCTTTAACTCGCCTTCGAATGGTGTGTCTACCCCGTCCTCAAAAGTGGTCCTCGATGTCCTCCTGGTGACACCAGAGAAGCGTCGTGCCACTGCCTGCCGGGAGCTGGGCGGTGGCACAGCAGCAAAGGTACATGCGGCAGACGCCTGTGGTGCTGCAGGCGGCTGCTCAGCTTGACAGTTCACAGAGGCTCCGGCAGCCAGGGTTGAGACGCCGCAACGACAGTGACACTCGCATTCTCGTGCTTTCTGCCGCGACGTCTATGACCAACCGCCAGGATTGCGACATCCGACAGCATGACACTTTTATACGGTCACCTGGTGAAATTACGGAGCCTCTTTAGGTGCATGGGCTGAAAAGGACGCTAATTACACCAGTGTGTGACGCGTTCCAGGCACCATGAAAATATCAAAGCAAATTTACAGATGGTGTAAGTAACAGCTCGTAGCAACGTTGTCACGCGCTGTTACACCTACTTTATATTTAACTTCAACGGTCTAGCCCAGCTCTCTACATTGTTACAATTTAAACACTACGCTATCGACGACCTGGACTGCTACTATGCCATCCTAAATGTCAACGTGGTGTGGTGATTTCACTGAGACCAATTGCAAAGTTTCTCGGAGTGCACGCCCCCGATCTCGAGGTCACGAGTGGTCCCCATGCTTTCTTTTCGCAGGCCGCGCCCAGCCGCTGCCAGGAAGGCATTCGGGACGACAGTCACGTGGAAAACGTGGTCCACAAGGCCGTTGCAGACGAGTTCAGCAGCGAGATTCTCACCAACAGGACCAGGGGTGAATCATCCTCATCACTTACTCATTTGTTGTGTACATTTCAAGCTGAAGCATTACATGGGAATCCTGCACGGACATTTGCTTGCTCGTGCGGGTCGCACCCGTAACAAGGCCGCAGCAGGGAGTGTCAAAAAAGAAGCGCAGCTGTTGATATCATCTCATAACTTACGCAACCAGTGGCGCTGCGCCGCGAAGAGAGGGGGGCTGAGTGGAGTGCTCTCTTCTTACGCTGCGGGAGAACGGAAGCAGTGTAGTCGGGTAGGAGGCGCCTGTTATTGCTATCGCACCTTTATTGCCTTTGACGGAATATCTAAGTTACAGATTTTGGGAGGATCTTTTTCGCGAATAGCTTGACGCAGTCCAACTCCTTCTAACACCTTATAGAACTGTAGGGACGCCACAGTGTTCCTTACGCTGTAAAATGACCCGGAAGAATGAACCTCTGCACGTAACAAGCTGAAACTTTAACCGAAATGTGCATTTTGCTTTGTAAATTTTTAAGGCGTATTGCTTTTGCTTTAACATATTAAACCAGCAAACTCGTCGAAGTCGCCGGCGGGCGTGTTCCCATACGACCGACTTAGCGATGTAACTGGCACTGCAATCTCCCAATAGGCCCAATGCGCAGACAACCAAGTACGTCGTCCGCTTGCTGCGCTTATTGGCAGATGGCGCCACACGTAACTTTCATTTCTAACGTAGTGCTCTGTGAGCACGTCCTTGTTGGTCTAGTGTTTTACAAGAAAGAACTACACCTTGAATATTTTACACTTTGAATATTTACAGGGTAAAATCCACTACCTCAAGGCACATTCTCTGAAGGTTTGGTTTTTTTTATGTGCTGGCGTCCTTTTTTGCGGCTCGTTTTACAGCGTAATATTCCCTGTGGAGACCATAAATATGTCAGTAGAAAATTCCACTAAATGACGCAAGATGCACGCTCAAATAACGTTACGTCTGGAGTAGAGGTTGAAACACCGGCAGCCGTCCGATACCATGTCATGTTTACATCCGTAGACAGTAATCATAAACCACTCGACCCTCCACACCAGCGCTGCCGACGTAGAAATTAGGTTTTAAGGTAAACAATGTGTAAATACACTAATTACCTAATAAAATGCTAGTTGCAAAAATATATTTAAAACTCATATACTACGCTTAATTACACAAAAAGTCGTCACAGGTAAGTCTTCCGTCCAAACCCTGTGGGCATCATTTCTGGGCAGCGGCGTTTACCTTTACAGTCCTGTAATTCATGAAATTCAGTATTTAAAAGTGATAATTTTATTTCTTTCGACTATACCCAGTCTTCTATAGTTTAGATGACGTGGTTTCAATCGTGTATATATATGTATATAGATACGAGATAAAGGTCTGGTGACGTGGGCTCATGTGTATTAATTGGTGCATAGGTCATGTGACGTCAATTTTATCTAAATTAAGCGTTAAACTGAATTGGTCTGTGGGTCCCGTGACGTGAAGTCACATGACATCAAATTTTCCGTTAAATTTAGCGGGGAAACTCAGTTAGTGTGTAGGTTATGTGGACTCAATTTTTCCGCTAAATTTAAGCGGGAAACTGAATTTATTTGTAGGTCCCGTGACGTCAGGTCATGTGACATCAAATTTCCCACCAACTTTAGCGGGAAAACTGAATTCATGTATACGTCACGTGACATCGGTTCCACTTTTAAATTTAGCGGGAAATGCACGAAATGACGTACGGACTGACAAAACTTTTGGGATTAGCGTTAACAAGAATTTCATGCTTTAAAATTATGCGCTCGAGCTAGCGATGTTAAACAACGGCAGGGTTTAACGTTTTGTTTCCTACTTATATCTATGGCAATAAGAAGCAATTGCTTCGATTATAAACGTCTTTTTCCCCACGGCAAAGCCCCTGTGGTGTGCTAATCTTTAGCAGACTGTAGAAGTTTCCTGAGATCGACATTGAGGCTTAGTACCTTTCAATTCTTGTGACTTCTGCTGCGTGTTTCTCAAGGCTATGTGACTAATTTTAATACAATGCGCTTACAGTTTTACACCCGTAATACTTTCTGAATCTAACCATTGTTATATTTCGAATTAAACAAAAACTAAATAATGAACCGATGTGTGTGTTTTTCTTTTTCTTGCCGGTATAGCGTACCTCTCGTGTGCTTCGGGCGAGATGGTGGTCAAGATCAACTTCAGCGAGCCATTCCGGGGTATCACGTACGTGGACTACGACAAGACGAGCCCCTGCAAGTTCTACGGCGACGGCAGCAAGTACTACGAGCTCGAGGATTCCTCTCAAAGGGTGTGGCACCAAGCAGGTGGGTGCGGACGGGAATCTACCATGGACAGGATCGCTATACAGCTGGTGTTTCGCGAAACTCCGGAAAACTCGTTTTTGCAAAATCTGCGATGCGCATCGCACACACAAAAAAAGATTGATGTCTTTTTTGTCCCTGTCCAGGGGCCTATATGAGAAAAACTAATAGAGTTTCGTATAATTAAGCTATTCATTATTTTTACTAATTAACATATTTCATTCTTTAATTTAAGGGCATGGTTTCAATTAAACACTTGCTGGGCATCATCGAACAACACTAAATTAACGAATTACAGAAGAGATGAAAGGAGCGTGCATCATCAACGTTCTGAAGAGAACGCTCAATTTGAGCGCGGTTCTGGATTTTGGTTTTCTTTCGCAGTACATCTCTGCGCCAACGGTCCTACCCCCACATGGCCGAGGCGCTCAACTATAGCTTTGCCTCCCTCGTAGGAGGGAAGGACATGTGGTACACGTACGTTGAGCGCCTCGACAATGGAAGGGGGGGGGGGGGGACTGCACCGTTGGCACAAATACGCGCTTCGATAGAAAACCGAAGTCTAGAAACCCGTCAAAATTCCGCTTTTTTTTTAACATCGTGAAATCATGCACGAGCCTTACATATTTCTGGGATTGGTTGATTTAGTGGTTTTCGATGATGCCCAGTAAGTTTCTTATTGATACCATGCCCTTAAATGCAATATTTAAAAAGGTAATTACTCGAAACTAATGAATGACTCAATTATCCCGAACTTTATTAAGTTTCCTAAAAAGGCCCTTGGTGCAAAGACCGAAAAGACATCAACCTTTTGTGTTTTTCGGGGGAATGCGTCGATTTCGCCAAATCGAATTTGCCGGAGTTCCGTGAATCTTGAATTTCACTAACGCGCTCCGTTTCTAAACCTGTCGACTTTTCGGGAATCACTACAGTCATGTGAAACACTTTTATCTCGGAATATAAACGCAGGTACCAATTATGTCACATTAACACTATCAATACATTGATTCTGAAATCGTTGGTTTAAACACATGCACATTATGCATTTCTTCTTTAACATTTTGCAATAGGCCATTGATAGATCGACAACAATTAACGTGGAGATGGACTGAAAGAAAAATATGCCGAAATTGCTGCTGTCGCTGCTGACGTGCGGAGTGTCGCGAGGTCGGAATTTTCATCCTTCCCCGAGTTGGCACCCCTGCGCTGCATGGTAATACATTTCGTCCGAAAATCAGCGTAGCGAAAGCAGTCTTGGGTAAGTTACTTTCTAAAAGTATTTAGTTACAGTTACAATTACTTAAAAATAAAAGTGACGCGCTACAGTTACAGTTACTTCGGCAGAGTAACTTAGTTACTTTCAAGATACTCAGTGCATCTATCTGGATAGTTTTATGGTTATGGAAGAGCGTATCACTCTCCGAGCAGAAATTGACGATGGTTCCTCCACGTAGGAGGCAGGGTACACAAGGATACTTTAGAGTTCGATAGGATGTCCTAGCTATCGCTGTAATTGCAAAGAGAGCCTAGATTGTAGAGAGGGACGCCCATCTCAAACCATGGGGAGCGCTTGCAATTTAATGACGGACACCTGCCGCGCCAATTGGTCGCAAGTGCGCATGCGCAGCGTTTTCGCGTGCTGAGGAGGAAAGCAGGAGGAAAGGCAGAGAGGCTTGCAGACGACCATCGCCAATATACCCCAACGCGCACTGTATTTCGGACATGACAGTCACCAGTCACCACTAGCAGTGCTGACAGTCACCACTGGCAGTGCTGGTAACTGTCAGAAAAGCTCTTGACATTGAGTTCCACATATTAGAAAGCACAGAGTGCTTAAAAAGTGAACAGCAATGATTTGACCGTATTTATAGAAGTGCCCCATTCTAGCGTACCCAGCATGAGATGACCATGAGGCAAAAACTTCTAGATTTATGATAGAGTTTGTACCGCCATTCTTGGTTAATTTAAGCTTGATTATGACATACACGGTAGCGTACCGAAAGAAACCGGTCGAACCCACTGCCTCGTTAGGTACTTGACGTCTAATCTAAAAATTCAAGGCTTGGAATCTGCAAGTAAACGAGGTTGTAAGTTGGAATGCCGAATACACCAAATTAGAACAAGGTTGGAACTTATAAATAAACCTGTGTTAGCTCTCTCTGAGATCCCACTGTCTGTTTGCATATCAATTAAGTTACATTACAAAGTGCATAACGGGATGCGTTGGTTTTTTCTGCATGTGCCAAAAACTAGACGTTTACTACATAACGCCCTACCTTTTGAATTAGTGCCTACAATTATCACTGAAGTTCATAAAAAAATGGCGAAATCATTGCGAGGTGGTCGTACCTCACCGCCATAATATTTTGCCTATAGCCGTGGTCACATGATTATACATCACACAAAAGACAGCCAGCAAACAGATTTAAACACGAGTATCCACGAGATCGGTGTTTCGAATGCCGCCTGACAACGAGCTCAAGGAGACGCTTGGCACCCGGCATTCGAACCACGGATATCGTGGTGACTTATATCTGCAGACTGTCTTTTGTATGATATATAAACAGTGTGACCCTGGCTTAAAGGTACTTCTAGTAGAAACAAACACCGCAATATCATCCGCATAAATTGCGTAATAAATAATAAAAATAATAAAAGAAGGGTAACTCGAGGATTGCACTTTGATAGTATCAAACCTCGTGCTTCAGGTTCAAAAAGCAAGGTCAAACAGCGTGCAAACATAAAAAAAGAAATACAGCATGAGTATATTTTATTTAGGGCAATCCAAATTTTTTTATATACAGAGATAATTTTTTTTGTTTAGTTTTATACGCGTAACGCGTATATAACTATACTAAAACTAAAAAAATAAAAGTATACATTGAGCGCGCAGCACTATACTTCAATACAGGCTGCGGCTAGTACCGCGAGCGGCTAGCGCCTTTCGGCATCCATGCCCAGAATGAATATCTGTCAGGAAATTATAAAGCATCACAACTTACTTCCCCAGAGCGGCTTTTCTCATCGTTCTGCCACAAGACACAACTATTTATAAGTAGAAGCTGCAGTAACTCGACGTAACATGACTTTTTCTTGGACTCTTCTCCCTTGCTCAATGCTGAAACCACTGAAACGGCGAATTCGACGCCTGGGTTGAGAGCGCCTCCCCGCGGAGATACGCCGCGCCTCCTCCTCTTTTTCAGTTTACGCCCTCTCCTCACGAATGGGACGGTCGGAGGAGCGTTCGCGCCGTTCGCGCACTTCGGGATATCGGAGTCCATGGATATGGTCGTCTATTTTCTGCACCTTTCGGGGGATGGCGTCACAAGTCAAATGTTTGGTGACTCGGTCTTCTTCATCGACGTCCGTCGTTTACCCTGAAAAGTATATTGTTCCCATTTTTCACTGAAAGGGAGCTACGCCTCGAAATGTCCCAAGGTAAAATGCGCCACAAAAATACACTTTTGTTGCAATTTTCAGAAGCCTGGTTAGGGGCCGATATTTCCGGCCGATTTTAATTCTAGTGACGGAATTTCTGACGCATACACTCCAGGGAGGGATACCGTCTGTTCGAAAGAAACAAATCGGGTTATTTCTGCCACAAAACAACTACGACGGATACAAATAAACGGTAGATTAACAAGCGGGTCTTGACCTTCCCTGGATGTTTAAGAGCTGGATGTATGTCTCCGAGGAAGCATTAAGGCTCGTTCACACTCTTGCAACCGAGTAAGACCGAGAGAGACAGAACCGGCTTTTAAGCCTCTTGCGAGGTCTTAGAACCGTGTCCGCTGCTGCGGAGCTGGTCCCAAGACGTCGTAAGAGGATTAAAAACCGGTCTTGTCTCTCTCGGTCGTACTCGGTTGCAAGAGTGTGAACGAGCCTTTAGCCGAAACGCGTGGCTGAAGGAGAGAAGGCCGCATGTATTTACTTAGGGGTGTGTGGGTGTGCGCATGTCGATATGGGACGGAATTCGGCAAAGCTTTCCCGCTAAGTGAAAGCCGATTCAGAACACCAGCACCTTGCACTCCGCCCCTTACTTTTTCTTTCTCTCTTTTGGGGCGAACGGAATGAGAAAGGTTAAACGCAAATTGGGGGTGTCGGGGGAGGGGGGGTTTGGGGGGGGGGGCGAATTGCGACGGGTCGAAGCGAGGAGGGCGCATTAATGATTTTGGATTTTGAGAATGTTCACAGAAAGTCGACACGAGAATGGGCTCAAAGAATAACCAACCGACTTGAAAGCGAAAAAAAAAAACGCATAGCTAGCTTTTTTTTTTCAAGTCAGCAACGTAAAATATCCCTAGCGACGTTTCTTCTTTTTTTTTTTAACTTGATAAATTTTTAAGTTAAAGCCGCCGTTCAGCGAACCTGATACAAGCTTTTTATGGCCCTTTAACTTTATTAATCTTCGCTCGTGGTTAGCTCAGGCACTTGTACAAATTTTAAACTCCCAGATTCAAACTACGTCTTTGCTAAAAAAAAAAAAAAATACTCCGGATTTTTAAATCGCCACTTATTACGATCTAACATAATTATTCCAAAGCTCATTATTTGCTACTATCCTCTTGCATACAGAATTGTTCGCTTGTCATGCAAGTTTAAGGATAGCTATAGGCTCCAAGGTTCCTCAATAAAAGGGCAGTACAGAACACGTTTTGATGTTCTTAATTATTCGAGACTTCAGTGTCCGCTAAAGCTTATAATTTTCTTTAATGAAAGATATCGTGTTCAGAGGAACTAAACTATAATGTATTTATTTTTCTGAAAACAAAAATTGTTCATGTATATGCGTTATTATATGTTTCCGTGGAATGTATTTTTCTTTAATTGTCCGAAATTTGTTAGGGTTCAATCTTTCTCAGAGATTTGGTGTTTCTCCGTGTCTATTTTTGCTGTCAGAAGACAGGTGGCGTTCAGGACTTCTGTCGAAGAAAACTGGACACAGGCTGCAGGCATAGGATTCCCCAACCCGCGGAGAATGTCTCAAGTAGCTCATTTCTTTGGGGTGAAAATTTGTTTTTTTTTGTCTGGCGCTCTAGGGTCCTGAAAGCCCAAATAAAGCCAAGGCATACACTAACTTGATAATCTGTTGCCAGAGTTTGGGTATTTTTGCCCTGAATTTCCCTCACAATGCTAGGCTTCGCTGCCTGGTAGTTGGGTTGTCCTCTTTGGGCCTTAGTTTCCGAGGAAAGGTCAGAATTATAGTTCATATCTTGGCGTTCGGTTTTCATCTGGGAAGGATGGATCTAAATTGTTGAAACAAGTGCCAGAATTAGGCTGCAATGCAGGTGTCATATTTGGCTCATGCCTTGCACTGTGGCAGTTGTGTGGCGATCCGGGGAAAAGCCATGAAAAGTACATAGCAACTACTTAGGCACTAGCTAACGCTTTGGAGCGAAGCCTTATGAGGCCCCTAGTTTTTTTCTCCAAACTTTGGCCAAGTTGGGCGATTCTCTGGCGTGCGGCCTGGGCGCGCGTGATTCGGATAAGATAAGGGAAAGAGATAAGATGTGTGGTTCGGTTCCCGAGGAACGGAACAGTTTCTTCGACATTCAGTGCCAGCTGTATTCCGGATAATCAAAAACAAAGCAGTAGAAAAACACTTCGTTCCTTTAAGCTTAGGTTTTTCTTTTTGTGCCACAAGTCGAATTCGGGGTTTTCCAGTTTTGCCCAACTTTCATAAAACCGGCCCAGGTGTTGCTTTTCTGGATTTATCAGTATCTACTAAAAGCAAGGCGCCCTAGACAAAATAATAAAAAGAAGTGCGTTGCTTGAACATTTTTAACAACAGTGCGAAGAAACCCAGCAATTAATACGATTCCTTTGGGGTATAATGTAGCATATTAAATTATACAAGTCCCGTTCGTGCAATCTAGATCCATTAAATAAGCAACGCTACAGAGTAATTTCACTGCACTTTTCTAATCGCTTACGACTATTGTTGCCATTTATCTCCAGTTTTTTTGTCTGAAATAGCGGAACACGCTTTTCCGTCCCCAAAAAATGTTCAAAAAAACAACCCGCAAAAAAAACACACACACACACACACTTGAACTTTTAGGCACCTTATTTCAAAGTCCAGAAAATGCATTTTTATATCGCGACCCTCACGAATGACTCCCGCATCGCACTAACGCAAGAGAGGGCGGCTGCCGCCAAATAATCGGGTGACGAATTGCCGATGCTCTAAGAGTAGCGTATGGAGTTGCTCTAGTGCAAAGGTATTCGCTCTGAAGGAAGTTTCTCTTTGTCCACCCAGGAGGCGCCCCGTGTGTTCATCAATAACATCATCGTCCGCTTCCACCGCTCCCTGGAGCTCGAGGAAGACGAGATCAAGACCATCATCTGCCGCTACCCGCCTCCCCTGGCTCCGCCGCCTACCAATGTGATTGCACCCATGTGAGTATGGCTTGCATTAAACCGAACTAACTATTCATTCCGCAACTTTTGATGGAAGTTATGCGTGAGAACCAAGCGGCACGAAAAGCACTAAAATTACCATGACGGCGTTTGGCCCCGCTTCTTAAACTTGCGTGACGTTCCGTTAGAATTAAAAAAAAAAATCGCGAGAGATCGTAGACATGAAACAATAAAACGAAAATTACGAAAATTATTGACGCAACGCACGCATAATACGCAACAAAACTATGTTGTCTAGTGAATAAAGAAACAAAATCAGACTGTTTCCAATTACCCTAAGAGACAAGCATGGGTCAAAGGGGCAACAGCATAGAAACATAACATCACAATGATCTAATGTACATGCGAGTCAGATCGCGCTATTCTAAAAATTCTAATTTGCAGAAGTATGATTGAAACGGGAAAGCGAGGTTTGATGGGGGCGCTTCTCCTAGGGCTTCGGCGTAATGCGGAAAAGCGACAACCGTAGATAATGTGCATTGGAGAGAAGCAACAGTCGTGCTCCTCGCGTCGTCGCCTAGTTTTAGACCGCTCCGCTTTGGGATCCGTGCGACGAGACAGTGGCTCCTCTGTTCAGCTCTTAGGGAGACTGTACCGAGTGCATGGTATGTGGCAGTACGCTGTAAACAAAATGTTGAAAATGTCTTTCACAAGAACTGTCGCGTTGTTTTTCTGTACAAGAATGGAGCGCCAAGAGTGGCGCATTTCAGTTTCTTGACACGGAAGTGCAGGACTATATTAATGTTCCCGGCCCCCAAAACGGTCAAACCGTCAGTCCTCCTTTCTAGACGATGTCTTCTCAGGTGCGCATCATACTACACAAAGCGGTCCGATGGAGAATCAGCGCAAACTCCTTTTCAGAGTAGAGATGGAAATTGAAAAAAACAAATCCACTTCATAGTTTGCCGAAAACCATTCAAAGAGCATCGATGATCTGTTTCCTAGTAGCCCTAGTCGTTCCGTCAGCGAGTGAAGGGCATTATAAAAATGTGAGGATTGGTAAAAATAATGTTGGGTCAATTTTAACAGTAACTGACATTGGTGAATGTCGTCCTGCAGCAAGGTGCGAGCCGGCCGACAACAAGCACTTTTATAAGCATACTCCAGCTTGATATTAGAGCATTTTAATGAATATAAGTAAAAGCACGCTGGAGGATTACAGTGCTCACCGCGAAAACAATTGAATTTGAGTTACTTGGACAAGTTCGTAGGGTTGGACCACGCGATAACCCGCACAGAAAAACGCTGGAAGCAGGCAGCTACAAAACCTCTACCCTGAAGTGAAAACAAGTAAATGCTAGAGTACGGTCGCGTGCGCATAACAAATATTTAGGGAGAGGGGTTTATCAGCGCGAAAATTAAAATAGACGCGGCCGTTGGTGATGCTGGCGCCGCCAAGTAGGGAAGCCCCTTTCTTGTGTCGCAGGTTCCCCAAAGCACCGCTCAAGCGTATTGGCGGATACTTCGCGTGCAAATCTATTCGTCGTGTTGCATCTTCCTGCCTCATTGAAGGCTCAGAAATAAAAGACTTCGAGCGCTTTGCTCTCTTCATGGGAACAGATCTCATAGTTCTAACAATCACCTTAGATACCCTCCTCCTCCTCGCCATATTTGAGCCTCCGAAGCTTACCTTCCGATATGATGAATAGAACAGCGCACAAAAGACAGGGACAGAGAAAGGAACATGCAGGACACACAAGCGATGTGTGTCCTGCATGTTCCTTTTCTCTGTCCTTGTCTTTTTGTGCGCTGTTCTGTTCATCATGTCATCATACCAACTCGCCCAACTGACAGCACTTCTGCAATTTACCTTCTGATATCACAGCAAGATCCCCAGCCACTGAAATCGACAATGAGAAATTCACACCAAGCCTGCTTTGAAGACAGAAACAGCGTGGTGTCGAAGTGGTCAATAACCTGTCGCGGTCACATCACTAAGTGAAGTGAGTGAAGGGAATTAAAGAACACCAAACGTGCAGGAAGTCTGAACTGTAGAAACGATCGTGCAGAGTCGGTGAAATGTGTCTATACACTCCTAGAGAGCGAATAGGCCGTGATTCAAAAATCAAAACATGGTTTGTTCGATAGTTGCGCTTGCTTGTATGTTTATTGGAATAAACCGCGATGTTCTGACTTGTCCCTCGCATCATCGCTTTTCTGCAATCTAGATGCATCACAGGAGAAACGCAACTGCAGTGTTGATTGATGCGGACGCAATTCGAACACTTTGCCGACAAACACTTAAAACTATGGCCGCTTATTTGTTCGGAAATGTAAAAATACTAAAATTTTATGAATATTTGCAGTTGTCCTTTTTAGGTTACGAAAATAGATTCATCCGAAAAATTCGAATAAAGTGGCTTCGAAGCACCTGGTAGCTAAAAGTCGTTTTTACGGCTTTTATTTAAGACTTTAGCTTTTTGCAAATTTACAAATGTATTCTTCGCACCCCAAAAACACGAAAATCATCTTTACGAAAAATTCGTCGGTCATTACCCGGCAGGTTCCGGCACACCCAAGTGTCAAGCTATTCTAAATACTATTGCTTTAGTTACTGTGAGTACCAGGGTGAGAGCAATCGGTTAGCGAAATTAAACCTTTTCATGACACCTTGGGAACGGGAAATTGAAGTGAGACATGAAACGTAAGAACGGCTTTTCATATATATTTTTGTTGCTTTTCTTCTTATTTCAGATTGGAGCCTCCACCAATCCTGCCGGCAACAAAGCAACCCAAACTATCTGAGATCGAGCTGCTGCTTATCATCTGCGCTCTGCTCTTCCTGACCCTGCTCCTTTTGGGCATCGGCATCGCTTACTACTGCCTCAAGAAGCGCAACATCAAGGTGGTCAAGAAAAAGAAGGCAATTTCTTCCGCCCCGGCTTCGGAAATCACCAAGTTGAGTGGATCCACAATGGGAACCCTGTCCATGTTCGATCCCATTCGTATACCGAGGGCTATGGCTGCTTCCACCTCGGGCTCCGAGGCGGCACTGCTGACACCCGTATCCGGTTCACGTGGCGAGAGGTCTGAGACCATCCCGTCAGACTATCCCAGCGAGTCGCCGTCGTCAGTGTCCGACGCCGAAGAAGTCGTGGAACAGAGAGCAGTCATGGTGTCCTCCGTTCCACTGCAGAAAAAGTACGACAACGCGGCGTTTGTCGGGGAACCTTACCCGATGGACGCCGAGAGAGCCGAATCCTTGTCTTCAGTTCAGATCCCGACTGTGTACAAGTCTGCGATACCCAGGGCCAAGACGACTTCATACCCGATGGACCAGGAGAGAGCTGAATCTATTTCCTCGTTCCAGCAGCTGCCAATGATCCTGAAGACCCAGTCTGCGAAGCAGCAGCATCTTCAGGCCATCACGGAAAGTGAGGACCAACTAGACACCGAGACGGTTGAAAAGAGCTACGCCGCAGTGTCGCGCCAGGCTGGACTTCCCCGACCACTTATCGGATCGAGCCTCCCGTTTACACCAAGATACGTAAGAAGGAGGAGCCGCGGCCGCCGTCCATCTACGGGAGCATTCCGGACAACGACAATCGAGCAGCTTCAGAGATCATGGAAGCCGCGCCGAGACGAAGAGCTCCCTCTGTGTCCACGTATGCGCCGTCCCTTTACGGCAGCATCCCCGACAACGATGACTGGTCACACTCGGAGCTAGAAGCAGCAGCGGACGTGAGGCCACTCATTCGAAAACCAAAAATCACGACACAGATGCTCACCGATTACTTGGTGAGCACGCAGAACGTCACCGATGTGCAAGAAGATGTGACCAAACGACGACAGGACAGGATGCGCGATACCGTACCACGTCCACCGTCGAGCCCACCACCAGAGTCGGAGATTCCAGACACTTCAATGTCTGAGATCACGGCAATTAACGAAACGGCTGTCGTTCCCCGCAGGCCGAAGATCACAGTGAAGAACATTGATGAGGTGTTCGTGACAACCGAACACGAAACTATAGCCACAGAACACGTGGTGAAGAGGACGAGGGACACAACTGAGCAGCTCGTAAAAGTACCACAGAGTCCGCCGAGCTGGGACGTCACCATCAGGCACTACCCTCCGACCGGGGAAGAAGGCCCACAACCTGGAAGCCCTCCGCGTTCGCCTCCGGCTTCGCCCACAGAGCCCGGACGCGTGGACCGGAGGACGTGGGAAACGATCACAGAGCTGACCGACGCCACTGCCACGACCACTGCCACTCACATTCGTACGGGACAGCCCTTGCGTCCTGAACCAAAACCTTCCCTGGCATCGATTACTTCATCTCCCCCACAGTGGGACGTCATGAATCGGGTCCTCAGTCCACCTCCGATTGAAGGCGTTGAGGAGCTGACGCCTGACGTAAAAAGAAAATGGAGGACACTCGTTACTGTCGACGACATCTTCCGCACCCTGGTTCATGAGGCCACAACGACGGAGGAATATATCAGGATCAGCCACGACGTAAGGTACGAGTCGTACTTCGAAAGGCGAGTCTGGGACGTCATCATCCGGATACTCACCCAGCCGGACTACATCCACCCGCCCACCCAAGCCGAGCTCCAACAAGAACTACGGCCACCGCGGTACCGAAAGAATTTGGACCAGCCTCGCAGGAAATCATCACTGCCACCGGTGTTGGGCGCGGGCATTCCGGCGGACCTCCGCTCGCTGCCCGAATCTCATCGTTCCAACTCCATACCAGATTTCGATATGAGGTCCATGACAGAGATAGACGTCGACTTCTCGCGGCTAGAGCGAGAGTCCGTTACCAGCTCCGACACGATGAGGACAGGACACAGCATCACAGACAGGGCGACGTCAGAGTTTCTTGAAGACATTCCCAGCATGGAAGGGCGCCGGGAATCCATTGATGGCTACCTCCCGGTCGTGGAGAGAATGACCGCCGCCGAGCGGCCGACCGAGATCGACACTGATGACGCTCGAAGCGATGCAACCTTCGACGTGCCCTCTGTGTCCCTTTACGACACGGAAGGAACGAGCAGAACGTTCCTGGAGAGGTCGTCGAGGCAGTACGTCCACGACGTTCCAGGTGGACAGAGCCGAATGACTGCAGATCACATGCGCATGCAGAGCTCCCGCGTTGTTCGTAGCGGAGGGCTGGACCGTGCTCCCGACATGGACGGTCGTGAAGAGATCAAGTCCATCACCGAGCAAAACATATACGATTGGCTACGATGATCAGGAGTCACTGAACACAGCGAGTGCTGCGATTCTTTAACCAAGCATTCCACCCAAGCACTGCCTCCGGAAACTGCCTTTGGGAATTACTGTGCCACATACGCGGAAGAAAAAGCGGACACGGACTCACGTGCTCTGGAAGTTGAGGAAAGTGATACAGGAAAGAAAGATGCTAGTGCTGTGAACTAACCACCTAGTTGTGCTTCACTGTTCCAATGCAAGGAGACGGTTCGTGATCTCTTGTTTTGTGCGTTTGGAACTGCCGCTGAACTTACAGGTTCTTATTCGCCCATGACGGACGATGTCATAACAATGTGTTCATGCCATTCCAATAGTGCTCTATGTAAATTTGTTATAAATAACGCAAAATAGTAACCCGCCAACTCGGATTTCCCGTTTCCGTGTTGTTGAAAATGAATATGACGCGACAGTAAAATAATCGAGGTAACCGCAAAACTATGAATGGAATATTGCTACCTTCTTCTTACTGAAGTAGCAGGTGTTAGTGTTTAGTTTGGATCTGTCAATCAAGAAGTCCTATTCCCAGCTATCGAGTGGTTCCCATTGAGTGAAGAGTCTACGATGTTGCGATGTGTATTAGAGCTTAAGTATGTATAAATAATGTTGCATTGCAAAACCTTTAGGGTATTCACTCATGTGGATAACCGGGATGGAGATATTGGAAGTGGAGTCTCGTTTAATGTGTCCGTGTTTCCGCAAAGCGAAATGGGCCTCACGAAGAGCGGTCCTCCAGAGCATGAAATATGTACTGCCTCTCACGAGATGTTCGGCTATACTGCCATTTCTTTATTTATTAATCCAAGATTTTTTTTACCTACAAAGAATAAACTTGTTTTACTCTATAGTCTACTGCGATAAATTATCTCTACTGGAATTTTGAGAAATACGGGAGGTCAGGTCCTGGTTGGTTCAAATAGAATTTCTTCCATCAAGGATGCCATGTTAGGAACCGCTGTTCGAGCACGTTCAGTTATTTTATTTTCTTATAGAATATCGCTAGCCTAACTAGTTTTATGACATTGGCGGTACCAAGATATTTGATGCAGAAAATTTCTATACTCTCACGTGGTCGGCAGAATGTTTATTCGTTGGCAAATCTTTTTGTTCCTCGACTTCAGTGTGCGATATGCCAAGATGTGACATAGCTGCGCCAATACCGCCTTGAATAATCAAGGGCTCTTCATTCCCCCTCCTCCTTCGTGAAACGACATCAGAATATTACCTCCGCTAGATGAAAGATAGGTCCCAGGCCAGACACCGAGAATCTGGCGATTGAGTACGACTCGCAGCCAAGCGCTGACGATCGACGCAGTCGTGTACAATTTGTGCCGTTTGTAGTCCGATGGCGGATATAGAACGTGAGCGGCGGCATCGTTTCTTTAAAGACTACAATTCTACATGCAACGGTGTCGACTTATTGATCGAACTTTTTCTAACGCAGCTGGAGCGTAAACCATGGCATTTTGCATGACACAGGCATCACAATTTTCAATTCAACAGTAAGGTCCAACATGTATACTGCATGTACTAATACTCCAATAACCTAGCAGAACTTCAAATATACTCACAGTTCGCTCGGCGCTTAAAAAAAGTATAACTCAGTGCGTAAAATAAAATTTTCCGAAAGGGAAATTTTCCTTATATTTAGGAGTGCTGTGCAGATCCCGGGCGCGCTAACGTTGCTAAGTTTCATACTGAGACAGCGTACTTTAGAGTTCAGCGAAAAGTGGGTTTGAAACATGTCGCACTCGTCAGTGATGATTACAGGCAGGAGAATCGTCCACGACATCCCGATTCGTCAGAAAGCCAAATCTTGATTAGAGCAGAAAGATTCATTATTCGTTCACACATTTCAGCTGTGCTTTTTATTTTGAATATTCTCTCGGGTACGCTCAACAAAAATCGTTTGATGCCCATCAATAGAGGTAGTCAGTGAAATCAGATTTTGCACGTATAATTTTTTAGGTTCAGTAATGGTCACATGGATCATACTGGCAGACTCTCCCGTTAGCCTCAAGGTCGGTTTTACGTGATAAACTGTCCGGCTTCGAAATCTCGCCGGACGACATATTGATGAAAATTCCCGACATATTGATGAAAATTCCCCGTATTTGTTTTTAGGCGCGGAAGCAGTGTTTTTCAGCCCGGTCGAGCTTTCTTGCGCCGTGATCGACTGCGTCTGCCGGCTGCAGTCCGCGACAGAAAGGAACGTCATCTCTTCCTGGATTCCTATGCGGGACACAAGTCGTCTGCATCTTGTGCAGGAGTAGCGGTGACGTCAGAGCAACGCCGTGCTCTGATTGGCTTTGATTGAAAGGATAGTGGGTAGACCTCAATGCTAGATGCCTTGAGGTCTACCCACTATTTTTTTTCGATCAGCCAATAGGAGTTCGGCGTTCTGACATCATCGCAACCCCCGTGCAAGAAGCAGACGAGCGTGCGCTCCGCATAAATAGGGCTCTTTATTCCGACTCACGACGAGCCGGCGATCGAGAAGTCGACCCGTCGACGCTTTATAGGCCCCAGGTAAATGTGACCCGGGCGACCCCGTACCGAAACTAATCGAAATAAGCTTGCATTTATGAAAACCCAAACTTACTCATCCCCGATCGTAGTCATTCAGTCCTGTCGTCGACGGTGCCCCTCGCCATGCTTCAGCGTTTCACCGCCACCAAAAACGACGCAAATAACTAAGCGTCTGCATGCAAATAAAGGACGAAAGTGACGGACGCTGCTGATCAACAAAGAGAACCGCTGCTTAACGGAAGGGAAAACGCGTTTTGCGGAGCCGGTTTATACGCCTGTAGCTCTCAAGTTTTCTAGCAGCGCCCCTCGCGAGCAAAACAACATATTTATAGGCCGCGTTTTGATTGCGCATTCTTACGCTCCATCATGTTGCTGAAAGGTGCTATGAAAGAAAACATGAAAAAAACAACACACGAAAGGAATGCAGTCTTGGCGTTGGGATAGGACCATCTATAGCCTCCTATATACTGACAAAGCCTGGCAGATCGCCACGAGAAGCGGCCGCCGAAATGGAAAAGGTGGTGCGGCAGACAACGGATGAGAGGAGAGCCACGTGACTAGCGCCCCGCTACGGCGAGACGCCGAAACAGACTGCTCCCGAGCGAGCAAGTGTGTTTCGGGTCCTCGCCGCTGCAAAAGCTGTGCGCTCATGACGAGGTCCCCTAAAGCCCGGTCACCCGAGAAATGGCTCTTTGATGCTCTGTGCTAGCAGATCCTCGCGCTGCAAATCTGCGACCGGGCACTCTATGGCTCCGTCGTCGAACTGCAAAGCTTTCTGAGTATAGAGGAGGCAATGATAGGACGCTAAGGCCACAAGCTCTGCATTTTTGTTGAATATATATATATATATATATTTTTGGCGCATGAACAGAAGTTGCAACACGGTAGCATTCCAACATGGCACGTGCACGGTCGAACGCTAGAACGCCGCCTTTATACGAAACATCAGTCCGCCTCTCGCCCTCTCGCGGACGAACGGAGAACCAGAGGAGCGGGGACGGCGGCGGAGACGGTGGAAGGGACGGTCGGCCTTGGTGCAGCTGTTACCGCATAGTTTTGAGGCGTGTTCATGCATCATGCCGTTCTAACGAAAAAAAGAAAGAGTAATTGCGTTAAAATAGAACTTGTTTTCATCTTCGAAACTTTTAAAAGTCAACATGCTCGTGTTATTAAAGCTGCGTCAACATCTACGCCATTTTCGATATGCTCCTACCCTGAACGCTTCGTATTTTTAGCCAAATAAGTTCTTTGAGCACACTGACCAGCGTCAGCGAGCAGCCGCACGGGAAATTTTGAAGAACCGATCTCCGTCTCTTCTGCCATCTGGGGAATACCGCCCCGCCATCTATAGGGCGTTGGTGCCTACATTACATGATCGCGTCTTGTGGATACGCTCGCGGCTCCTGGCCGAGCGCAACAGGCCTCATAGAACTGTAGCTCTCAAGTTTTGAGCAAAGCTTCTCGCGAGAAAAATAAAATATTTTTAGATGGCGATTTGATTGCGGCCCCCACGTTGCTGAAACGTGCAATTAAAGAAAACATGAACGAACCAGCCTAAAGAACTGCGCTCTTTAAAACCACGAGCTGTGGATTTTTTTCTTGATTTCTTTGTTACGTACATGAAGTGGCGTTGAAAGACGCTAGTATTCGAACTTGGATCGTGCATGATCGAAGGCTATAACGCCGCCTCTTTTGTTGCGTCTTGCAGACTCAGAAGCCAACATTACATGGCCGCGCCTTGTGAACTCGCTCGCGCCTCTGGCCTAGTGCCGAGTGCAACAACTTCGCTGCCTGCTACAAGGAGTCATTGATCCCGTAAGTGTGACGTCACTGCGGTAAACAAATCGTTGCTAGGAGCGTTGCTATGGACGAATACATGGGACTAGATTTCACTCTTAAAAAACCTTCGTTCAAGATCGGACGTGGAATTTAAACGCCTAAACCAGATAGACATAGGAAGACTAGATTTCACATTTCCTACAGCAGAAGTTAGCCCAGAATCGGCTGTTTCTGAAATATTTGTGAAAGCAACCTCCGGTCCTCGAGACGTCTTGAGATACCTACTGCAGACTACGAGCGCATACAGAATGACTGAAGTATGCCGTCTACAACGGTTTGAATCGTTCAAATTATTATACGATTTTGATATTTTGTTTATTGAGAACATGGCAGCTAAAAAAATAAAACAACTTCTCAGGGTTCTAAGAACAAATTGTATTTGTCTGCCATACGGTGTACTGCCTGACTAAAAGAGCACAAGCATGGAGATGTGCGAAAAATACAGCGACAGAAGCATTTCTTTCGAACATCCTATCAAAGCAGCGTCAGGACCGCTTTTTGATTGTGCAATTGACGTGCATAAAAATGAAGGACCAATTTATCTGGCTCTAACATGATCGGTTTGAAACCTCACACTTTGCTTTATAAGATCGCAATATGGGTGTGTCTGTTTTTCATACCTTCGTATGACCATCACATTAAGAAAATATCCTGCTGACTCTTTCGTTTTCAGTAAGACCACAAATAGCGAAAGATCTTATAAAAATATCAAGTAAGTTATATATATCTGTTACGGACAGTTTGTTTGATCACACACATGTGTTCTGAAGCAACTTCTGTGGTATTAGAAGTCCATGAAACGTGTACTGGCCTGCACTTTGACATTGATGTACTTCATGTCGTATTCCAGGCAGCACAGGCCATTGGGCCAATATTGGGAACATCTTGTGAAAAGAGGGCCATCATCGGCGCATTGTGTACTCTCTGTAACCAATATTGAAAATGTCTTGGAAAAACATGGCTATGATTGGCCCCTTTTATTCTATCTAAAATGTTAGGAATCAATTAGAATCCCATTAGATAAATTGGAAACCGCTTCCAATGTGATGACAATGATCTTCTACTGTCACCCAATATTGGACGGTCATTGGCAGCCCAACGTACGAAATTCGATACCGGTTCCAATCAAGTTCCAAGGGGATTCCAATGTTGTTTTAAACTGGGCAGTTAATGACACCCCATTCGATAGGGCATAATTTTCAATGAATCGCCAATGCTTCCAGTATTTTGCAATATTGTGCAGTCATTGGCACACCATTCGATAAATTGGACACCATTTCAAATAAAGTGCCCATGTGAAATATTGGACAGTCATTGGTTCCCCATTGGATAAATGGGATACCACTTCCAATGAAATGCCAATAGGCTTCCAATGTTTTCCAATATTTCGCTGTCATAGGCACCAAATTATATAAATTGGACACCATATAAAATAATGTGCCAATGGGTATCCAATCTTGTCAAATATTGGGCAGTTATTGGACAAATTGGATATAATTTCAAATCAAGTTCCAATTGGATCCCAATGTTGTCCAATATTGGTTAGTCACTGGTACCACATTGGATAAATTGTATACTATTCCTAGTAAGGGCCAATGGGCTTCCAGTGTTCTCCAATTTTGGACAGTCACTGGCACCCCACTGAATAAAGTGGAAACCACTTCCAGTGGAGTGCTAACAAGCTTCCAATGTTGTCAAATATTGGGTAGTCATCGGCACCTTACTGGATAAAATGGATACTACTTCCAATGAGGTGCCAATGAGCTACCAATTTTGTCAAATATTGGACAGTCATAGGCGCCCATCGGATAAATTGGATACCACTTCACATGGAGTGCTAAAGTGCTTCTAATGTTGTTTAATAATGGGCAGTTATTTGTACCCGAATGGATAAATTGGATAACAAGTTATAATAGGTTTTCAATGCTTGACGATAATGGAGAGTTATTGGCACTTCTTTTAATAAATTTGATACCATTTTTAATAAAGTTTGTGTAGGTTTCTAATCTCGCTCGCTATTGGGGAGTCATTCGCATTAAATATGTCAATCTAGATACCCTATTCAATAAGCTATCAAAGGATTTTTATAATTGTACGAGATTGGTAAATCACCGTATGTACTGAATCAGTTTTCTAATTGCCTTACAATGTTGAACTGTACTCGAACCTTGATGAATAACTTTGATTACTTCTTGAAATATATTTTCTAAGGTTGCACAATAATACAAATTAACAGGACAACCGACATCTCGGTGTCCTAGTTGCCGGTCAATATTTACGACATCAGTAATCGTTCGAAAAACCTCAGTTTAATACCGTGTCAATATCGAACCACTTTAATAAGTTGCATTGACGTTTCCCCGAAACATGTTTGGACCTCTAGTTGAAGCGTCAAGCTCTTTGCTCTAAGTTATGACAAAATCAGATAAGACGTTCTGTGAGCCATCGTATTTTGTCGGAGACTTGTGGCCTACACGCAAGGCTATAGCCGCGCCGTAAGGGGATCCGAAACCCCGCTCTTCATCGCAGCGCTCACGCGATTGTGTCTCCTACGTTGCAAAGAATCTCTCAAAATTCACCCCAGCAGCGTAATTCTTGTCATGTTCACATGCCGATGAGCACGAGCTAATTCATGCCTCCTTGATTTTAGCTACGACTGCGCGCTTTCTCGACAGTGGCAGGCTTTAATAGGCCTGTTGCTCTCGGCCAGGAAGCGCGAGGACGTCCGCATAAGACGCGACCATGTAATGATTGCACTGACCATAAAGCGGCATTGCAGCGTTTGATTATGCACGAGTCACTGTCGTCTACAATCGTGTATCAGCGTCTGTCTCCGGGCGGTAACTGTACCTTAAATGCACAAACAAAAAATGTTAAAAGAAAAACCAGCAGAACCCATCCTTTGGGAATGATTATCTACGTTAATGCGAATAGCATCAAACGGTGCGGAGTTATGCGCGTTCGTCGGGTGGCCGGCACACTCTAGATACGCCAGCCCACTCTTGAGGCGATTCTAAATTTGTTGACACTTTCACAGCCCTGCGCACTGTTCCTCCGCAGCCCAGCACGTGCGTTTGTGTCATAGGAAGACGAGCAAAGCACGCGCCATACGCACAAACACTCAAAATGGTACCGACCAGACTTTCTGGCGTCTCAGCTAGTCTCAACCAACGGTACTCCTAAACGATTGTTTATATCTTTACCGCAGGACGCGCTTTACAGCGCTGTCACGGCTACCGGTGCGCGCGCGTTCCATGCACGAGGGCTCATTCCGCTCTCGTGAGGCTGGGCGCTTACGGCCGCTACATCACCCTCTCCCGAGCGCGGGAGAGGGGTGAGCCGCGGCCGTGCTCCATGCGAGCGCGAATGAAGCCCTCGTGCATGGGTTGCGCGCGCACCAGCAGCTATGACAGCGCTGTAAGCGCGTCCTATGGTAAAGATAAACAGCCGTTTAGGGTCCGTTGAATGGCTGCCTTCATAGCTCTGTGGTTAGCGCGTCTGCCTGCTGATCAAAGGGTCAACGGTTCGAATCCCAGCCGGCGCCGGTCTTTTTTATTTATTTATCGACCCGCGGAGTAAGAGCTTAGATAGCCAGATAGATAGATGCCATAGACGAAAAAGTGCGTGTAGTAGCCAAAGAATGCTATTCGCATTAATATTCGCGGATTATATTCGCATTAAAACACAAAAAAAAATGCAGCTTCCGCTTTCGGTGTCCTATCAAAACGATAAGTATGCTTTTATTATAGCTCGCGTTCTTGTTATTTTCTTTCACACTTTTTTTTATATCCACCAATAAAATTCTTCCAGCTTAGCGTCCACGAGGAATACGACGAGTAATAACGGACAACCGAAATGCGACCGATAAATGTTCGATTTTGCTTACAAGGGGCGATGTCCAAACTTGAAAGCTACAGGCCTATACAGGGGTCCTAGCCGCGTAGCAGTCCCCGTGTCACCAGGCGGAAATGGAGGGGACAAAATGGAGACGCGGTAGACACTTCAATATCGGATAGGCGTTCGAGCGGCCGCAATCGCGACCTTGGCTTGGATTGCGAAACCCGTGACAACGCTCCGCGGACAACAATCGGCGTGCGCAGCGGGGATGTGATACGGACAGTCTTGCTTTCAGATTGAGCACGGACGTTCACCGAAGGCAATCGGCAACCGCGTGGTCAGGTAAGCAGTTGTCAACTCGGGGAGTTTCTTTCGGACTAACCTATACCGAGGTAAGTTAGTACCGGGTTTGGAAAGTGGGATGTGCGTTGGACGCCCGTGTGCGTATTTTGTTTATTTTTCGAGAAAGTTTGTGCGTCCTACATCGTAGCGTGTATTTTGCGCGTTAGTTTTCGGAATGCCACCTTAAAAGGGACGAGTTAACCGGAATGTCATCTTAACAGGGCTTAAGTTTCCTTTGCAATCATAAAAAAAGGAAACAAAACGAACATGCGACGTAGGTGAGCGCAGCTCCCACCTCATCTGTTTTCTATTGATGGCCGCTTTGCTTTCATACATGAATCAGATTGCCGTACAGGTACAAATCAGTACAAATCTTGAGCCGCTCGCTGGAAATTGTCTTTGAAATTAAAAAATTCACAAGCTTCCATTTTGTTTTTCATCAGTCACAGATTGGCGGCAAATTTCTTTGTCCGTCCGTAGACTGTTAAAAAGAACCATTAATTCTGCGGAGAAAAGCAGAATAAAACGTGTCCCGCCTTCAGACACTGCATCTAATGTACCGCTTTTGTTCACAAACCGGAACGCGTACGTTAGAAACGAAAATGAGCTATCCAGGTAATGAGCATCGATTTCGCCCCATGACTAACATGGACCTCACTAAAGAATCTCTGTGTGCTTGTTGCAACTTCCCCGGACATTGAGCGTTTCTAGAAGGGCCATTCTTTTTCCTATTTTTTATCGAACTTTTTTATTCCGAGAGAGCACACCGCTACGCGAACTGCAGCGCGCAGAACGTGAAAGAAGACAGCCCCAACTCAAACGAATCGGTTCCAGCCGCCCGTTGGGAAACGTCTCGAGTTACGGCGCGCTCCGGCTTCAAGTCAGCTGTTTTCCAACGTACGTACACATTCAATCCACCATTTCGACAAGACTGCAATGTGCATGTGCACCTCTTCTGCATGTGCACCTCCCATATGCTGAGCGAGCGCGCGAGCGCTCGCTCGCAGAACAGTTAATATCGGGCACCGAAAAATCACACGTTTTGGCAGTTTATGACACACGCATATTGGATACCATCTGGTATCGGAAGTTAGCGGTTTCCCCAGTACGCTTTTCTGCGATTCCACCCCAATGTCTTGCTCCGTTTGGGGATTTGATGCGATTCCAAGCCGGACGCCTGGCTAAGCTTCAGATGCTCGGCAAGCGCCGGCACGAACGAGTTTCGTGTCAGCAACAATGGTCACGAATTATTATTGCAAGCTGGAGGGGCCCAGATGAGCTCGGCATGGGTCCTCCGTCATCCCGGAGACGCGAGAATCTCCTTTGGGTCTACCAAGCAGCTTCAACCTAAGAGACAACCGGGTGGCTACCGACCCCAAGTCACCTTCACTCTGTACCATCGCGCAATGCACGCACCGGATGAATTGATCCCTAACTGAAGATAACGTAATAAGGCAAGCGAGCTGGTTCAAGTTCAACATTTCTAAAACCCACGACGGATGCTAGGAGGGGACAAACACAAGACGTCTCAAACACAGCTGTCAGCTACTAAATTCTATTCAGGATCCCCTCTTCACGGGCCCAAAGGCACGACAACTCATGCCATTTGTGAGATTGCGGGATGTAAGATTTCGGATATTTCTCTCTCCTCCCCCCCCCCCCCCCTCCCCCAGGCGCTAGCAGCCTGCCCATCACAGACCGAGACGAGGGGATGCATTACTGCAGGGCGGAAAGTGGCAATCCGTTCGTCGAACGACGTTTTATTGACCGATCGTTTCGTCGACTAGCGAAGTTTCATTGACAGTTCGCTTCATCAACAGACCTTGCGCCGTTTCGTCGGACAAGCCTTTGTTGTTTTCGCAACAGACTTTTTGCGTCTCGCCTGGTCCACGGAAGCAGAGCGTTTTTGTTCAGCGATAGTAAAACAACTGTTTTATGGCGACTTGACTTAATCAAATATTTTCCACCATTCCCCCCCCCCAAGAAAAAAACAACCTTATGACATTTAATTACCCCTAAAACAATTCATACCACAAAAAAACAAAAAACACGGCATATTTGATGAGAGGGCATTATGAAAGATTGTGTTAGAAAGTGCTGGTACTTTAGTTTGAAAGCAAATTGCATTTATAGTACTCTACTTCAAGTCCATTGCACCCGGTGTGCTTACTACTTTAATTCAAGTACATAACCTCTAATTTACTTTGTGCTTTACTTCAGGTGCTTATTAGATGTACTTTACGCAAGACCTGTAACCAAGCAAACACCTACTCCAAAATGAAACTCAGGCAGTGCTAAACCTCAAAGTAGAAATTATACTCCCGCAGTACATCACTGACAAAAAGAAAAACAAGAACAATTAAGATACGCAGAAGCAGAATCAACTATTAAAGCATTTCTGTGAAAAAAAAAGCCGTTTTATATTTGCTAGCAGAATTTCGCTAACGGATCAAAACTGTGCACTTCCTTGGTACCATAAAAATATAAACGTAACTTCAAGAGTAATTCTCTACTTTTTTACGGTAGTTAGTAATTTACTCAATTATTTTCCACTTGAGTAATTTCTTCTCTACTTAAATTACTTCCGAGCCCATTACTCAGTAACTTAACTTTATTACTTATTTTTAGTAACTTGTACATCTCTGGCTCAGGGGATGAATCTTTTAGTGAAAAGTAAAAGCTCATGCCGTAATTATTTGCGAAAACCGGTAAAACAAGCCGCTCGGCTGTGGTTCCTGGCAGCCATTTCTTTGCTTCCCCGCAAAGCACGTCGCAAAATGGCACGAAGGCGAACAGATTTGCTATCGTAATATTGTTATTTTTATGCGGATTCCGTGAGGCTGCAATGGTTGTCTCGAATTAATCTTTGTAAAGCGGGTATTCACTTACCTTGGGACGATGCTTCACGGGCAGAGAAATCGCTTATCGACCAACATGAATGCAGTCAAAGCTGCGACTTGCGTGCAGAAGTTAAGTACACGGAGCTACGCCGCGGTGAGCTCGAAAACTTCTAGCACCCATCGGAGCGCGTCACTTAGAGGATAGCTCTCGAGGAACCGTAGTATACTTGAAACAGCAAAATATAGGATATTCTTTTATCGATTTTACCTACCATGTTAACATTAAAAACTGCGAATATAGGTACGTTCAATCATATTTCGAGCCTGTTCAGTTTTTCCTCAAGAGCGCAATCGCTCTCGCGGAGAAGGTACGATAGGGCATCGCAGACGACAGTCAAACTGGCAACTGTACGATATAATTCAGACCAGCGTTCCAACATGACTATCCGCAGGTCGATCGAATGCACCGCAATCGCTCAAGCGGTTTTGAACTCTTTAATTTAAAGCAGAATGTCAACCCGCGACAGTTTACGTCATCTCATATTGCTGTTACACCCCTGATACGCAAAACACATGGCCATATCGGCGACAATTCCAGTTTTCGTTCACAACGTACGACTCTGCCATAACAATTATAGTGATACGCAAAAAACAAACACACACACGTTGATGTCGGTTGGCATTTAACCTCTACAAACAGAACCGAGTGCATCAAAGGTGACACCCAGGTACTCGGCAACAAAAACCGACCGATATTTGACGCAGTTTCCTCAGTTCCGTAAGGTCGCGCGTCGTCACGTCGTTCCGCAATCTGAAGACGGCCATATCATAGCCCAGTGTACGCATCGCTGCTTGCACTGCTCCGGAGCTTCGTTGCTTCTAACGGCTTCGTTCGCTGGTCTGACAATGGGGAGTTGTAGTAGACCGTTTCCGCAGCCCGCTAAGCACCCGGATAGCGCTCCCGTAATCCGCCACAAGACCTTGAACTATGCAGATAAGGCTGGCGGCGCGCATGCGCAGCTGCGGCGTTTTCTTCACGGATACCGTGGCGGAGGAGAAAAACGCTCTACTACAATTCCTTAATATTACGGGTAAAAACGTTAATACGGTCAAGACGCCCTCACCCCCCCCCCCCCCGGCGTGTTTGGAGTGGGAGTCGGGATACAGACGGCTTTCTCTGCCGCTGACGCTCAATCGGCTCAACAAGTTCTATTAAACGACGCGTGCAACGTGTTCGAAACAACGAAACCGAAAAACGCCTCGAGGTGCATAAGCACTACTTATGAGTTGTGAATGCGAAAGCTTGCACGTCATTCTGCCGCTTCCTTATTTCGTCTGCAGCGCATTTGCGTCGACGGCAGAGCACGCCCTCTCCTCGCCGCTTTGACCTTGGACGTTTTGTGATATGCCTGCGCGCTAACAGACACGGAGTGCCATAGGGTGGCGGTCGTTGAAACTGGCGCGCAGCGGCCAATGGGAGCCTCGTCGACGCGCGCAGCACATGGGACCGAAGCCGAAATCTATCAGATTTACTCCGCTCCTTTGGCATCGGGAAACTAGGTGCCGTTTGGCTAGGCTTTTCGCGTGGTTTCATAGCTGGGAGCTGGTTTCACTTGGAGAAAGGATTTAGGGTGCCGTCTGGCGCGGCTTCAAAGCTGATGACGTCGTCTCGCTCCATGGGGCAGTTAACGCTTTCGCATTAAAAAGATCAGGCGGGAGGCCTAAACTGTCCACCTGTTTGCCAGGAGAGGAGAAAGATCATTAGAAATGGCCGCGTTCCTGCCTTCTCGTTTGAGCTGGGGGCGCGTCAGTAGAGGTGAGGGAAAGGCGCCGTTGCTACCTTATTCCTCCATTTTTTTCTTAGAGTGCAGAGAATTGGACGTGGGTGGGAGAGGAGCAGAGAGGGAAGGGGGAGGTCGCCCTAGAGGGAGGAGAGATGGGTGAGCGAAAGGGAGAAGGGAAGGGAGGCTAGGAAATTCATATCATCAGTGTGACGTGTACTTTCCGCGAAATTTAGCGGGAAGAACATAACTGTTGTCTAGGTCAGTTGACGTCCATTTCCCTGCTGAACTTTGGTGGCGGAAACTCATTGTCTTCTACGGCAAATACCGCTAAACTTAGCCGGGAGTTCGAATTGACGCATAGTTCGCGTGACGTCAATTATTTTCACTTGTCATACAGATCATGTGACACTAGGTCACGTTATGTTGATTTCCCTCTAAATTCAGCAGGCAAACTGTGTTGGTGTAACAGAATGTTCAAGTGGGCGAGTTAATACATGATTACAACGTAAAAGCTCCCCCCCCCCCAAGAAAAAAAGGCACAAGTGATGAGTGGCCCACACGCAGAAATGGCGTTTATGTCCAAGGACGTGAATTTTCCCGCTAAACCTTGCTAAAAAAAACCAACGTATCGGCCATGTGACGCGATTTTTTCACTTTGGTTTATAGATACGGCCTTTAGTTTTCGTGTAAAATTCGATATTGCCCTATATTTCCATTCCGAACATACTTTTTATAAAATTGGTTAAACCCAATTTCTTCGCAAATTCGTAAAGAAAAATCATGAGAGGTTCACCTTTTTTTCTGTTGTAGAAATGGGGAGCTCTTGAACGAAAGTCGTTGAAAGCCGCGCATGACAGAAGCAATGCAAAAATATTCCAGTACTTTTTTTTTAAGTTTAGAGAGCGCTACCCAGAGTCCCGACTACGGAATGTAGCACGGGCGTGGTGCTTTGCGAACGTAAGCTTTGATGTTGAGAAAACATTCTCTCAGTTAAGATATGTCTGAAGATTGGACAGGTCTAGTACAGGAGGGAGAGAAATGCTGCTAATGCAGACGATTACGTATGTCAACAAATATTTGTTCAATTTGGTATGATCAAGTGAGTTCTTGAGTCCACGTATTAATCCGATTATCGGCACATGAATGACTTGTTTGCATAAGTACAACATTCCGTGCACTCGAAACCGATCAGTAGCTTGTATTGTCCATTATAGCAATTGAGGTGTATATAACCAAAAAGAAAACTGGTATTCTGGTAACAGTTTTAGTAAAACTTAATTTCTGTTCCCTGTTGCGAGTCATTAGGAAAATTCCCGCCCCGATTTTGGCCCTAGAGTGCTGAAAAAATATAAAACCCGTAAACGAAAGCGTCTGCGTTGCACAGGTCATCGTTGACGTCAATTCTCCTCGCTAGATTTAATGAAACATACACATGCTGCGACAACGGACATCAGACGGACGGACAAAAGTGTGGGGAGTGGGGGTCCGCTTAAAAATCATTTCATGAATCGGTCGTTCCACTAGAGCCTCACGCGCGTTATGCGAGCAAGGTCAAATACAGGGTGTCCCCAGAAAAAAAAAAGTACATGTTAAAATAAAACGGCTTGCCAAAATAAAAAAAAATAAACTTGACTCAATCTCGTAACAACTTTTCTCGAAAATGTATTTAACTGGTCACATTGTTTTGCGAAAATTTCAAGAAGGAACTCCAAGTACAAAAATTAAGAAAGTAAATATCTGTTCTTGTTTTTTTTTCAACGGCCGGAGCGGCGGCTGTTGGGGAGGCACCGAACGGACGGCCATGTTTCTCTGCCTTATCTAGAGATGGCGCTGGCAGGAAATCTAACTGGACAACCTCTACTGAAGTCTAACTGGACCTAAAGCCCCTACGTGCCGAGTGAAAAAAAGCGCGCTTTTATCCGAGTTTTGAGTCCCGGCGGGATATTTGCATAAAATGAGGTTGTTTCGGGTTTTTAGTTAAGTTTCACGTGATGCAGAAAGTGTCACGCCACCAAGTATGAATAAGTAAAAACCGCCAAATGCTACTCCAGACACGACGTAGCTTCGTCTGCGACGGTTCTTGTTTCGAGCATCGTCTCGCTTTCGCAGTTCGACGCTTGAACGAGACACGAGAGGCAGCCAGGGAGTGCGCCCGAAAAAGCAGACGATTTGGTGGCTCTGAAAAGAGCCGTTGAAATCTGAACTACGGTCTCCGTAGCTGGCGGTCAAACGGCTTACTCACACACAGATACACTCGCATGAAGAAAAAACAAACATTTCTCGACTCCGAGCTCGGCGTGCTCGCCGCAAACTTCGATACATCTTTCCAGCCTCCTTCGTAGTCCTAGACGACCGCCTCTTGCATTTGATCACTGATGGTCTCGAATGCGTCGATAGGCTCTTTCAGCTCCGGGGCGGTCCTCGATCGCCGGGCGTACACTTGGGCCTTTACGTACTTCCTGACAAAGAAAAAAAAATCGCAAGGGGTGAGGTCTGGAGTCCGAGGAGGCCAAGCCATGTGTCGGAAGCCGCGGCCCAACCAGCTCCCCGGAAACTTGCGGTTTACAGCCAGGCTTCCTCACCTGGGCTGCAGAGAGTAGGGGTCGGGACCCATTGTGTTTGAAATATGCAAAATGCACGTTGATATTGCCAGAGATTCCAGCTCTGGTAATATCTCCCTCCGGCAAATCTGAGGTACGAGTCTCCCGTCACCAGCGAGTCGACTGGAGAACGGGGCGTCGGCACTCTCTGCGGCCATACGCCGCATCACACGACGACTGTCGGCGACTGGACAGCATGTTCGGTCTACCAGTGCGGGTTCGTGCCAGACTACAACCTGCAGATCTCCTTGTTGACGCAGCCGTCCAAATGAGAAACAGACTCGCCCGTGAACAAGAGGAACTGCGAAAGTGGCTGGGTTGGCCTGAACCCGCGCCAGCTCGTACCCGCAAGACTGCACTCGCCGTGCGTAGTCCTCCGGCTTCTGTTCGTGCAGGAGCTGCGCTTTGAACGGGTACATTCGCCGGCGAAGCACCCTCCACACGAAGCCCCGGCTTGCGCTGAGTTGACGAGAAGCCCGCCTGTTCGAGGCGGAGCTCCGCTGGAGGCGTCGGAGAACGGCTTGCTGCTGTCTGTTGCTGTCGGCGACGTTTCTGCAGTGTTCGGAGGTTTTGGTTTTCACGTTTCCGCCTTGAACAAACCTTGTCACCCACTTGATGATAGTGGGCCTAGGGGTTGGTCTTCTGTTGAAAACGGCCCTGCACTTCATTCGCACTTCCTTGAAGATTCCTGAAGTTGTATACCAAAGAACCACCTGGAACCTCTCCTTGGAACTCAGTTGTCTCATGGTGAGGTGTTGAGCAATATAATAAAAAAACAGGGTAAAAAATGAAGTTAACGCACTGTTGCAGAAGTGCGAACGTCAAACTGCGAAAGCAGACGATGCACGAAACAAGAACCGTTGCAGGCGAAGGTATGTTATTTCTGGAGCAGCATTTGGAGTTTTCTTTTTATTCATATATATGACGTGACACTTTCTGCACTGTGAAACTTAACTGAAAACCGAAACAACTTTATTTTGGCAAAAATCCCGCGGAACCAAAGGCTCGAATAAAAGCGCGCTTTTCGCTCGGCGCGTAGGGGCTTTGCGTCAAGTGAATCTGCAGCGCCATCTCTGTATAAGGCAAAGAAACATGGCCGTCGTTCGGTGTTTCACCGACAGCTGCCGCTCCGCCGTGTATAAAATTAGAGTCTCATGTACATACGTTTGCAAGTCCGGTCTCAGGGCGCCGCCATCTTGCCCAGTGGGGTGCGCTTAGGCGCGGCCATAATCCGATTATGACGCCTTAGCAAGGCTTCGTAATCGGATTATGGCCACGATCCAAGCGCACCCCAGCGAGCAAGATGGCAGCGCCCTGAAGCCGGACTTGCGACACGCTGTTTGCAAACAAGCCCGCGTTTGACCACCCCAGGTGTCGGCACTGCGCGTGCGCAGAAACCGAACTCGCGTGAAGTGAAGCGTCTGCGCATGCGCAGTGCCATCGACAGCGCCACCGCAGCTGCGTGACGTCAGGGTCGCGTGTTGGTCTATACACCTTTCCAAAAAAGACTCGACCCCAGGGGCAGCAAACCGTTTTCGAGCCCAGTCACTGGGTTTGAGGCTAGGCTCTCACCGGCGTCCCTGCTAACCCTAACCGAGTGGAGCTGTGATTTCGATAGGCGCAGCCTGCGTAGGCGCAGTTTTAAACACTGCTGGCGGATAAATTCTCATCTTTTCCCGCTGTATTTTGTGTTTCATGGTGCATGCATTTTCCCGAGGTCATTGAGAAAGCATTGTACCACATTTGAAAGAAGAAAAAAAAATCTATTTACTATTTTTGTTGGGTACGCGCGCGACAGAACGAATGCGACTTGAATGTATAGTTCTAGTTTTTGTGTTTTTTTACGATAAGTTTTGACGGCTCCGCGCGATTCGCCGATTGACAAACGACAAAGCGCTTAGCTGTCAAAAATAAATTACAACAGAAGAGAGCCGAAAGGCATGCATTTGTCACGCTCACAAATAACGTGTTTAGCGATGAACAGGACACAGACATACAATTTAGAAAGTGTTAACATTCGAACAATATATTGTACGTACCACACGATGCAGCGTTATCCGAAAAGAATTTATTTGAGAAAGATCTCAAATAACACAGTCACAGTCGACAACAGTCACATCTTGACGATCGGACGGAATCCAAGATGACTTCGTTTTGGGGCACGTTTCGTGGAGAGCTTCCTTTTTTCACAACAGCACCAAGTCAAAGGATCGAACGCGACTGACCCGTTTCCCACCCCAACCCGGACAACTATTTTTGGAGATGACTGAGGATTCTACGCGGATTATCTCTGGGAGGGGAGAACAATGTTCGCAAAATCGCGTCGAGGGTCGTTCGACGCTCTTCACCTTCTTCGTTTCCCGTGAATGTTAAGCAGAAAAGCTTGAATGGCAGGCACTTACCAGCCTTATTTCGCACAATGGAAGATAACACAGAAAGGGTACGCAGCACGCATAAAAAAATTAAGTGGAAACTTTCAAGAGGGGCGAGAAAACGTCGAATGCAAAACCGCAAAAACACAGGTAGAGAACCGCGCTGAGCGGGTCTTCACAGCTCCAAGAGAGTGGCAGAAAATTTCTAGCTGATAGAGGGCGCGCGAGTCGCACCAGCCGCATCAGCATCAGCGACGTGGCGGCGGCCTAGGATGCGTTTTTCGGAAAGGTGTATAGGCTCTCTATTGTAGCCAGAGTTGCGCGCTTATCCCCGTAGCGCCGACTTTCCTGCACGGAACGGGATTCTGCACATCACGTGACTTAATTAGGCGAATAGCGGCGCCGCGCTCTTAAGGCGAAGAGGCCGTACCGGTGGTTTTCCTGCGCGGTACTTAGATTTTGCTCTTCACGTGATCCCAACTCGGCGATAGCGGCGCGGCGGCACGTGGAAAACAGACGCGCAACTCTGGCTCCCAACTCTAGAAAAAGAACTGTTTTTATTTTCTTATTTTCTTAGTACTCGGAGTTCCGACTTGAAATATTAGCACAACAATGTGGCCAGTTAAAGACATTTTTGTAAAAAGTTGCTACAAGATCCGTCAATTTTTTTTTAAATATTTGCGAGCCATTTTAGCAAGTGGAATTTTTTTTAACTCTGTACAAGAGCGCGAAGGTCTTTGTGAGGGAGCTTACACTGCACGGGAATTGAGATCCCTTAAAGCTTAAGGATACCTTAAAGCGAACGCGTCTCGTGTTTACATTCGGATCCCGACACTCGCTCTATATGTGTTCACAAAATAAGTTGTACTTAAAATATCGGCACTGCAGTTTGGATTATCATCTGGCTACCGGCATTTTGGTGCTTAGTGCAGAATGGGCACAATTGGCGGTCCTTGCTATTCGAAAATGCGACTTCCTGAGGTCTAGATACGGGATCAGAAGCTCAGACGGCATCGTAGTCATTTGTCGCTGACTGTTTTTTACATTTCTGGGTGGCCGAAAAACATGTTCCGCTATTTCATAATAAGAAAGCTCCAGACAACTGGCAATTATGCGTTTAAGCAGCAATATGAGTGAAGTGTCGTTAATGCGATGCGTAGCTTTCCAAGTAACGAGGCAAGAAGGCGGAAGCGGGATTGTGGCCGTTCGACCGTCAATTTCTGTAGTTACCAGTAGTTCCCGCATGTCACTAATTGAAAGCTCTACAACTTCAGAAGTAGGCAGCTCTTTATTTTAAAAATGGCCGAGAGATAATCCTTCAAAGACAAATCTACATTGTTTTTGTGCAGTGAATTTAGCGCGGCGTCATGGGCACCTTGATGTGGAATGCTCTGATGGCTGCAGTGGTCGCACTGGTGACCTGCGTCGCCTGGTGGATCCGTGACAGACGTCGAAAACACAGCTTCTTCAAAAATCACGGCATCCTCGGACCGGAACCGGGCCTTCTCTGGGGAAATAGGAAGGAGCTTAAGAAAGACGCCATTAACGTACGTAATGTAGACCCTTTTCCACTATTCAGCCTGAAAGTACGGTGGAGAATGTAGGCAGCAAAGAAAGTAAAATGGCAAAGAAAAGTTTTGTTTTTTCTTTTCAAGATTGTGAGGGGCGGCAGGTTGCCACGATGAACAGAAACTTCTCCAGGCTCATGTCAGATCAAATTCGAAGTAACAAATTCGTGTTATCAGATAAAAGGCACTAAAATATATAGAAAAAAAAACAAATGCCTTAATTTTAACATGCATCCAACGAAGTAGAGGGCTTAGAGCGATGAACTGGTATCCCAGTTCATCAGCCAAAAGTGATCCCCACTTGGCTGCCGCGATGTTGTACAATTTTGACCACTAGACACGTGACCGTACCAAATCCTGAGGCTTTGACGCAAAACTGAGCCGAGATTTGTATTCCGATCGCTGTGAAAAACATGATAAACTATTTTTCGATACTGTTAGCCCCAGAGATCAGTGTCTAGCTTCAATAAAAACCCAAAATACAGCACCGCGGCTGACGGCATCTAGCGGAGCCATTGCGAAGCTGCCCGATTTTTGTCGTAAAAGCACATTTTGGACTTAAAACAAACGAAACATAACTCGTCTCGTCAATACTGTTATTAAAGATCAATAATCAGTTATTTGTGCGTGGCGCTTTGTTAAAATCTAGAACTATAAGGTCACGTGTCTAGTGGTCAAAAATGTTCAACATGGCGGTGGTCAATTGGGGGTCACTGTCAGCTGCCAGTTTATCGCTCTAAGCCCCTCTACCTCATTGCATGCATCATGCTTGAGACCCTGTCTGCCTTTCAATCTGTGGTTCAGATAGCATATCAGATAATTGCTGTATAGCGCAAGACAACGATGCAAGCCAAATGAAAGTAGAAATTATAAAGTACGGGACGTCCAGTGTTAATGCTGAGCTCTGACCATTATCTGAGCCAACTCACCATTTTGGCTACGCCTTTGAATGCAAAATTCCACTGTAATGGAAACTAAGCCAAATTTCATCTTCGTCCGTGGTGTCCGTGGCATGTCACGTGACCTCAAGTCATGCCACGTCATGGCGTCACGTGACCTCAAGTCATGCAACGTCATGGCGTCACGTGACTCACGGTCTCAAAAAAACGGGTAGGTTGTGTTCAATGTTGGTTTTTACAATTTTTTTAGAAAACACCGACTAATTTATTTTAAATCACCGCTGGGAACCGAGTCTTCAGTGAATAGGTGAAAGAGGAGATGATTTGCAACGTTCGTTTCGAGCCTTTGCTGAAGCACGCCATATGCTGACGAAGCGTGGCGCTGTGAAACCAAATCAGAAAAAATGTTTTGACAGAATGAATAATGGGGCAAACTACTTAACTCCACTTTCTACTGTGTAATATCCATTTTAACGTCATATTATCAGACCATCGCCATGTAAAAACAGAAGAAAACAAGTCATTACTCTAAAAATGTCATCATAGATTTTTTTTTAATAAATTAGTTGTCAGTCGGACAGTTCTTCTACTTTCGTTGAGTACGTTCTCGCACCATGCACCACATTTGTGTAATATTTGATCAAGTTTAGTTCCATATAAAGTACGCAGATCAATTTATAAACCGTTTGTTGGCTTAAGGTGGAGTTTTATACATAATAATTATAATAATAGTAATAATAATGTTTATTATCCTACCATAAGATGGTGGCGATCAGGGAAAAAAGCTGTCAGGTACAGCTTGACGGGTCCCTGACCGCCTACAGAAAGCAGCAACAGAGCCAGGAAAAACGGTAATCAAGAAGAAAAAAATGTACAAGATTGTTACTATGACACATTTTAAGTACACATTTTAGATTCTTTTTCTTTTTACATTGAGGCATGACGGACAGCAGAGATAAAAATTATACAAATACAAGGCACAAAGATTACAAAAGAAAGGCAACTACCTCTAGCTGCTGGAGAAAAAGGGTGATTTTATATCTCTTAGGGATAACTTATCCCAATCCATACTTTTAGTCATATACGAATTGAGTAGATTGGGGATAGTGTATTTAAGCATTTGTTTGCCATAGTTTGTTCTTGGTGTAGCCACCTCCCAACATTCAGCACCACGGGTAGGGTAACTATGAACATTTTTTGATAAGTGTCCAAGATCTGTTAAAAAAATTGAGTCTTTAAGTTGCTCTACTTTAAGGCTAGTGCTAAGCCTATAATCATATAATGTATGCACGTTTATGACGCGAAATTTCTGAAATAAGCCAGCTGTGTGAAAATCATACGAGACGGCAGCTATAGCCCTCAGTGCTTTTTTTTTTGCAATACATGTAACTTGTCTAGATTTGTTAAAGTTGTTGTTCCCCAAACTAAATGGCAATAATTTAAGTGAGAATAAAATAGAGAATTATATATTAATAATTTAACGCTTGTTGGTAAAATATAACGATGACGATTTAACATGCCCACAATTTGGGATAGCTTTGGTATAAGAGAGTTTATATGACTTTCCCACGACATATTTTCAGAAAAGGTGACACCTAAGAGTTTAAAACAATTCACTATCTCGATTTTGGTTGAATTCAAAACTATGTCCTTGGTAATGGTAACGAGTTTATTTTTAGGACGAAAAAGCATGGCTTTGGTTTTATTCACATTTATTTGTAATGCGTTGTTATGACTCCACGTTTGTAACCTAGACAGAGCCAGATTTGCCATATCGAATAGCAGATCAGTATTATCTGCAGAAAACAGTATGCTCGTGTCATCAGCATAGTTTACAAATTTTGCGCTTACATTAATATTGACTATATCATTCACGTATATGTTAAAGAGGAATGGGCCCAATATACTACCCTGTGGTAACCAGAAAGAATAGGTTTTATAGTGGAGGAATATTTTAAGCTTTAAGAAACCTTATTTGCCTTAATAATTCTTTCCAAACACTTTTCACGTTTCTTAGGTGATGGAAAAGTGGATAGAACAGTATGGGAAAGTGTTCGGCTTCTACCAGTCAGAAGTGCCCTTCATCGCTCTTAGTGATGTGGAAATAATCAAACAGTGCTTCATCAAGGAGTCCAACGTGTTCCACGACCGACCATCGATTCCTCTGAAGGTGGAGCCATTCGCGAGCAGTCTGCCCTTCCTCAACGGTGAGGTCGCTTCTATTCACACTTTCTCTACTTTTCTGTATAACGTAGTATACAATGTCCATAAAGACAAACCTTCCTTCCCCTCGTGCTTAATAGCAATTGCAGAGGGAAATATTTTAAGATTACGATAATCATGAAATATTAAACCAGTACATGTGGTTGGCACAGCATATGGACACTGTCACATTAATAATGTATGACCCTGTCTTGAGTAGAATCATGAATAACGAATGACCAGCACGTGTACTCAAAAGAATTACGCTTATTACACCGATGTATTACAGAGAGTGCATATGGGTTGTTTCATCTCAATTCGGGCAGGCTAAAAAGATGTAAATCTTAGTTTCGACGAAAAAAATGTTTTGGGGGCATTTCCGAAATGAAGGAGGGCGCAAACCGCATGTTCCATAGATTTTTTGTTCTCGAGTGACGAAGTGTAGAAGCCCCAGTGGCAGAAACTAGTATTTTTGCCTGCCGTCGCAGGTCGCGTGTTTGACACCCTCTGCTGGCGCTAGTTTTTTTTTCCCCTCTATCCTTTTAGCTTTTTCCCCTTATTTAAAAGGTACTATAAAGATACCTTGATGTATTCAAATATTTTTTAGGAATTTTATTGTTTTTTAAAACAAATGTCAAACTCGTCGTTCAGGGCGAGTTTTGGTAAAATTTGACAGAGACTTACCTTGTTTGTACTTAAGGTAAATTTTCTTTATTTAGCTCTATATAAAGCCCAAAGCAAGCCCATTATAAATGTAATAATGTCATTATGATCTACTGACGAACCGCCCCGCCGCCTTCACGTAAACGTTGTGAGAAGAAACAAATGTTGAAAGTTTAAAATCGATTTTATCGAAAACCCCATTTTTGTAAATTTGTATTTTTAAAATTCTTTTAGATATAGTAGTCGACTATAAAAAAATAACAATATCGAACTGTAATATTGTATTTTTATGCCCTCCATTTGAGCAGCAATCGTGTCAAATGTTTGCTCATTTGACTAAAATACAGCAACCTTACCGGCATTGTGCGTCTCTACGATTTCGAAAATATATTTTCATTTTTGTTTGCGTTTTTGAAAAAGTAACGTAAAGTAGGCGAACTCGTGATATTTATTGTAATTTAAAAATTAAATAAGAAAGACACCAAGAAGAACCAACATAAGCACACTACAAAACAATGAGTAAATCAAAAGGCATACAAATCAAAAGGCAACGCAACATGTCAAAGATGTTTTCTATATAGAACGGTTCAAAGTAAACGAGAGTGGCTACTGCGTTATCCAGCCTATTACGCTTGAATGATACATCCTCACATTATTCAAATCTTGTACATAAATCTTCTGAAAATATGCGCCAGGTTTTGTTCTCCTCACATCTTGCAGATCGCTAACGGCTGACTGCACAGTTCTTGCACCTTAGTAATGTAGAAACGCGCGCACAGAACCAGTAAAAAAACACAAAAACATCGATGGAACATATTCGAAGGCAGTACGTTTGTGTATTAGTTCGAGCTAACTGTGAATCAGTTTTCACACTGTGTAAGAGCCAAGCGGTCCACGGTTGCAGATTTGAACATGCCTGCACGCACTCACTGATGATCTTCTGAATTTAGAGACACAAAGCAGGTACGTGCATTCATTGACACATTATGCAGCTACTCTGTGCTTTCGCAAATCTTTTCTAGGGCAACGTTCAAGGCGCCTTCCTCCAGCATCTTACTCCACTCGTGTGAGGATCGGATGCCCCTTGGTGGGTTTACCTTCTCCCACTCTTTTCTCTTGAGCTTCCGGAAATGCGTGAGCTTCTCTTTTTGCAATTGAGAGTAGAACGATCCCTCTGACTTTCGGTCTGAGTGCCTCAACAAAGCTTTGCGCGTTCGTTGTCGAGCACAATTCTGTAGTTATCAAGTTATACATGGATGCCTGGTGCTTGAGCACGCCGCCCAATCCATCACACGAGCTTTTCTCGGGCCCTGATGCAAAGAATATCCACTTGGTGACGGCAATCTTTTTCTTCAATTCGTACACCTGGTGCCTGTTTTGAAGTGGCTTGGAGCACCGTCTGAAATATAAAAATGTGCGTGAAATTTGGCAATACTTCCTCCAGCCGCCTTCCGGCGACGTTGAGCACAAAGAACGTATGGGACGAGTCATGAACGATGTCGTCGCTCATTACGCCGAAGCTTAACGTTCCCTGCTCACTCGTAGCCACGCAGGTGAAGATGGAAACCATCTTGATCTTCCAGTATGTCCTTGCACCGCGCGCCGGATCAGGAAACTCCAGTTTCCAGCAAAATCGATGTGCAAGATGACGGCATGTTGACTTCACATCCGCTTTCTCGAGCCATATGGCTCTTCGCTGGGGGCGTCTGATGAAGAAGTGGGCAATATACCTTTTTGTCCAGTTTTGAAACTCGTTAAAAAGAATTCCAGAAGATTTATGTACAAAATTTCAGTGATTTGAGAATATCATTCTATCGTAATAGGCTGTATAATGAGTAGCCACCCGTGTTGGCTTCGAACTGTTTTATATAAGAACAATTTTTGACATGTTGCGAGGCCTTTTGATATGTATATAGTACTTGTTACTCGTTGTTTTGTAGTGTGCTCATGTGGTTTCTTTCTTATTTCAAGTTTTAAATTACAATGAATATCACATTTTCGCCTACTTTACGCTCCTTTTTGAAAACGTAAACCAAAATAAAAACATATTTTCGAAATCGTAGAGGTGAACAATTCCAGTAAGGTTGCTTTATTTTAGTCATATGAGCACACATTTCACACTTTTGCTGCTCAAATAGAGGACATACAACCGATATATTGCATTTCTAGACTGGCTTACAGCGCTTACAAACCTTACAGCGCTGTTGACGATGGGCATCTTTAAATCCAAGACGCCAGCCAAATGATGGCTGGCATTTTTATCTTCCACCCACTTTTAGCGTGCCGCGCCAAGTCTTTGTATATTTGTGTTGGACCTTACGCGTCAAAGACGTGCAATAAAAAAGCGTGACTTGTCAAGTAGGTTGCGCACTTGCAATCCTGCAAATGGGTAATGATTTTATCTCTAGCTGATCTTCTAAAGTGTCCTCCCATAATTGAGATAATGCCGGTAGGTTCTCCTACAGAAACATCCGGGGCGATGTCGTCACTCTAAAATTAGCCCTGCGTGGCTGCAGCGATGTCAACTATCGCCGGTGCCGCTATGCCAACATCGGCACCTGCGACGTTCTTCTTGTTTTTTGTTTTCGTTGTCACAAGTTCACCACGTTAAAGCTTTAGTTTCCTAGTCTTTTTCGTCTGTCACTCGTTCTAAGTCACAATATACAAAACCGACTTACATTATTCAAAACAGACTTTCAATACTGTCCACATACAATCTGAAATATTTATGACACTGCCGGTTGTCACATAGCATTACGTTTTATATCAGTCCCACGAATCTCAGCAAACAGAACCAATAATAAAGTTCCCATTAGAGCGTACTCATCACACACTACACTTATGAATAAATTTGAAAATTCCTTTGATATAGGGATTTAGCTGTGGAACAGATGAGTCTGTATCGCGAGCAAAACATTCAATACCACTCAATGCTCACTGGGACCAAACATAACTGTACGTTGACGTTCCGAGATTACTTGAAAAACACCAATAAACATCTCCCGGTTTAAAAATAATAATATTGGATAACAATATGCCATCTGAAAACTTATTTTTAAGCCGCAACGTTTTTTTGTCGAAACCTTACCTTGTTAAATGTTTTTCGGGTGCATAATCTAAATTAGAATCAAGCACCTTGTAAGTCGATTCAGAATCAGTGTAGTCACTGACCTTGGGGGACGGTGGCATCAAGTCAGTTAATCGGTCACCACCAACTGCCACAATATTGTCCTTGTATATTTTTTTAATTTGCGTTTTAAGCGATCTTCCTCAGCAGTAACTTGAAATTTCGCGCCTCAAGTACGCGAAGACAATTAATTTTGCTTAGATTTCTAGCCTCTCCCGTTTTTTTCTTGTGAGAGGAGGTTGTATTCTTGTGATCGAAGCGAGAAGGCATTAGCAGCACGTCGTATGGCGATTGTGCTTTAACCAGTAAACCATATCCTTAAAACCTTTAATTGCCTATTTGAATATTTCTCCGGTAACGGTGACATGTTCTGTTTTTTCTCCACACACAATAATATTCCTTTTTTTATGTGAGACGTTGAAATAATTGAAGGAAAATTTTAATTAAATCTAGTGACGCAAACATTGCTTATGTATGGTTATGCTAATAAGTTTTGTTATGCGAATGCTTTTTTATAAGTCTTAATGATGACGCGTCAAACCTCTTGACTAATGTAAAGTAAATCTCTGTTTTATTTACGTAGTCTTTGTGTTTGTATACCACAAAATATTCAGCATATTATCACGTGCTTTGACTGCGCAGTTAAAGTAAGGCAGTTCTACAGTGCTTTAGAAGAATGTCACTGACGTCTACAGTAAATGGCTTTGGCATATACAGTGACCGAAAGAAGTTCGCTTTTGATGAGCACAAAATCGTGCGGGACTTCTTTTATTCTGTCATGTAAATTTGGTGTTATAAAGAAATTAGTCCTCATTTTCCTTTTCCGCTACTGCATATAACGCGAAGAAGAACGCATATATAGCGAAGAAAGTTCGCGAATGACAGTAATCGAAACTTGAGTTATAAACTGGTTTAAACGGGTTCGCGCCTGGTAGAACGGGTAGCTGAACCAATTTTTTGCGCGGTTGACTGAACCGGAACTAATTGGGAGCGAAATTCAAAGCTGTTGATTTCTAACTTGAACCGAACCGAAATATAGACTGGTTAGACACCCTAAATATAACTACCCGAATGATCTTGCAGCTGACACCTGGAAGAAAGTGCGCACTGTGCTAAACCCCACCTTCAGCGCAGTAAAAATGAAGCAGATGATGCAGATTATGAACGCTTGCACGGATGAATTCGTAGACGTGCTTGATGACTACGCCAAAAGAGGAAAAGTGGTGGACATGTTCAAGGTAGCGCAAGGCCTGTCCCTGGATGTGATTACAAAGTGCGCTCTGGCCTGGCAGGTAAGTGTGCATTCTTTGTGTTACTCGCCACGTGCATTGCCTGGGTTGTTGCTGTAACGTAAAACAACGGATGATATATTTTACCTTGATAAATACGGTAACTTTGCTCAGTTTTCTCGAGGTTTCGTGCGACCATAAACGCACCAGCTATCAGCAATGAGAGGACAGGAACTACTCAAAACCTTTTTCTCGACGCTTTATTTGGCGCTAACGCGAAGCAGCGTCTGTGGGTGCCAGCGGACAACTGTCCGTCTTGCCGCAGCGAAATACTGGGCTGGTGTCGATGTCTGCATTTTACAGGCACCGTTGCTTTACAAACATGTCGTTCACCTTCTGGCTCTGATATTTTCCAATCATGGAAGTCCTTGATTAGCCTTGTCACGTGACTACTTCTCATAGCCTGAAAGGTAAGATAAAGCCTGTAGAATAAGATAATATCTGAGGACCTTGTCTCCAATGCTTGGCGCAAATGGTGAGGCTCGAATTATAAAACTTTTACAAAATCAAAAGGGATTCTGCACTGATCACGCAACCACTCCCAGCGAAGGACGTGCCTCCGTGAAGCTACCACAGACGTTGCCCCGCGCGACGAAGGTTATGTGGTCCTTGGATAGTGGAAGAAAGTAGATTCTGTTACCACAGACATGCATCAAGTTTCCATCGGAAGCATTTCAAAAAGTTCCACACTAAGTTTATTGAAATCTCCCAGTTTTTCAAGGTCACTCGCGTTTCTACTCTTCAACCAAAAATTGCTACTTGTTTTGATTGGTGGACCATGGAATGTTCGATCAGCGGAAAGCAGTTAGCATAATCTCTATTCACGGCTTCAACCTGATCGTCATTACCTTGTTCTAGCAGCATACTCAAAGGTGCTGATGTCGTGTTTGCGCTAACTGTATGGCTCAGCAAGTTCTTCAATTTTCCCAGGTGTCTCGAAAGGATAAGACGGAACTACGCTTATACCAATAAAAAATTTAACACCGCATGACCCGAGTTTGCCCTGAGTCAAAGGGATGTATGTGCGCCCAGCTTTTTCTCTCCCAGCAAGATAGCGTCAATAGTCTTGACCAATAGGCGGCTATGGCTAATGAATTAAGATCTTACAGAAACTAAGCTGCCATGCTGCAGGGAAAGTGGTATTTGGGCAGCTGAAAACTCAATCCCTATCGTCTCAGCCCGTTAGCGGTCACCAGAATGTCAGGAAGCAAAAATAATAAAAATAATTGGTGGGGACTGTTTCTTCGATAACCAAGAACTACCAACATCTTCTCCTTTAAACTGGCCAGAAGCCCAAGCTAGTCAGGTGTATCGGCGAAGTAAAACAACAGCCGAAGATGGCTACACTTGCTCTATGACCCTAAGACCAAACCAAAATTGTCTGGGAGAAAGTTCTGAAAGTTAAGGGGCAGCCATCAATGAATGTTATGAGGATTCTCCTCGTCAATGACAAAGAAATTGCTGACATCAACGATCCAGCTGATGAAATTGTTCAGCACTTTGCTTTTTGATTGAGTCAGCATTCCCCTACAAGCGTTCTTAGAGAAGATATAGCCGAGCTCGAGAAAGACCGGCTAAAATACAAACTGGATGATGCTGCTACAATAATGAGATATTCTCACTTTATGAGCTGCAATATACAGTGAACAAAGTGAAAAACACGGAACCGGGACCTGACAAAGCGCACTGTGAAGCGATTCGCCACCTTTCAGAAAAAGAAACTCTCTCTGCTCTGCGTATTCTGTACAATCGGATCTGGACTGAGAAAGTTTTTTTTTGTTTTCGAGTTCCTGGTGCATACCTCATGTTATTGCAGTCCGTACAGCATTGAAAAACAATATTTTTATCCAGGTAGCGCCCTTCATGGCTGACGTTTCATAAATGGTTATCAAAGAGGATAAAGACGTTAAGGTAATTTTAAATTTTGAAGCAATGATATAATTAACTACAAAATTATTCACTCAGCGTGATGTTCATTAATATGAATAACCATCATAAATATAATGATTTACATAATTACAGGATATATAACACACATTTACATAAAGTGAAGATTAAAGTAATGAAGTGACGATATTTAAACGTAAAAGAAGGAAGATGAAGGTAATTCAGGGGCACCAATGATAAAAATCTAGCTCTTTATCCGACAACACTATCGATGCCGAACTTGTATGTAAACTTCCCTTTCGACGCTAAGCCACAGTTACCACACTATACTCTTAAGCAACATTTTGTGGCCATGCAGTCAAGACTATGGGCATAGGTGCTCTTCCACATCTTGAGCGCCCATCAGAACTGCGCACGCGCACTCTTCACTTCTGAAATAACTGTCCGAGAGTACAGGCCGTACCAGTCCCTACAGTGTGGTAACTGTGGTGAAGCATAACTGCAGTTAATAATAATATTAATAATATATTAATAATATTATGAATTATCTGTATTTTCGTGTGCCAAAAAACAACCTAAAGGTGTTCCCTTTGGTACCCAAAGAAGGAGTAAACGCCAAATTAAAACATAAAATAATAAAACACGCATCACAGATAGGTTGGGATCCCTTGAAATTGCTTGCGGTAAACAGAAGAATCATTGAATATTTCAATACCTGCATTCTCAAAGCGATTGAACAGTGATTGCATGCGTGACAAGGGTGAAGATCTGCATATGGTGTTGACATAAAACGTAGAGTGCTTCCTAGTCAAATGGTAGGGGACATGGATATTAACATTGGATAAAAGCGAATCATTATCTATTATCACATTTACTATCTTGTGCAAAAAGATCAAGTCCCGTCCTTTTCTTCTGTCATACAATGACTACCTGCGTTAAGGGTGACTAACTGCGTTAAGGGTATTACATTTCTAATCTCATGCATATCGTGTGAACAACATCAAAAAGACCACTTTCATAAATTTTATGCACAGCAAATTCCTTATCTTCCTTCTTTTCTGCTTGGTCACGATTTCATTGTACCTGCTTAAAACATCTTTAGTTTCTTAAACTATTACCAGATTCTCAAGTTACTTTAGTTGTCGAGCTGTAGCGTCCTGATTTTTAACCCTAACAGTTATGTAGCGTCGCCATTATGTAATTATATATTTACTTTAATTTTTTTGTCGTATGCAGCTCGCGTTTTTTGTCAAATATGGCCCTAGCGCCACTAAAACATACTCATTTAATTCATCCGTCCGTCCGTCCATGAAACTACTTTAAAGCTTTTGGATTCGCTTAGCTACCAGAATAGGTAGAATGTGAAGACGTTTTTTTATGTGTAACATATTGCATGAATTGCTTTTTTCTTTGAGCCTATTGTGTTGAGTGAAGATCAGGACTCCACGCGTAAATATAAAGCTTTATATACTTCAGTACTATTCAATACATCTAAAATGCCCTCAATTGTGCCCTATTTTTAGATTGGCAATATGTTACGCCACTGACAGGAGATAATTGAAACATCAAATCATTCAAATTTATTTTCAATAAGTGGATTGAACATTTGGTCCACTTTGGGCTGGGAAGAGATCTACTAAAATATTCGAATCATATTACACTCATCACTTGAGAATATACGCTGTTCTGGTGCTTCCAGTATTATTTTGCTTGCTTTTTGGTAGAAAGTTTTCTACTGTTGTTTTCACTGTTTGATGTGCCCTTCAGATATAATTTATTTGAGTGTGGGCGTGTTTCAATATTAATTAAAAAAAGTAGTATATGCCCCTGAACTTTGTGTTGTAACCAGCATAGGGACTCGGTTGTGTTCCTATTTTTGCACATCGTGTCGTGTTTGTAATTATTTAAGAAAATCGCGCCGATACCAAGGTCGAAAAGATGTTCCTGGTAACTGTAATAAACATATCAATATTTTTACCTTATTTAGTCGTATTATTATTAGCGTCAGTATTAGTATTATAGGTCCTTTCTATGTGACTAAATAGAAAAACGATAATTTTTCAAAATATTATAAAGATGAAAAATAATTTTTAAGTGGCAATCGTGTACATGCATACCATGTTGGCTTTATGCGTATTGGGTTGGGCGGACACTAGATATAAGGTTAACCGTTATAACAGTAGGATAATTAACTAAAACCTCTTTGTTAACTTTTTAATAATGGTCTGCATGGGTCACGTTGCAATTAACGTATCGACAGCGATTCCCACTAGAGTCTCAGACCAATTTAAAGGTTTTCTGAAAAGACATTGCAATCTCCACCGATCAGTTTACACGCTTTGTCGCATGATTACCGAATCGATGCAAGAAAAAGTGCGGGAGCGCTTTCCACAATCATGCACACAACAATGACGTACCCGTCTCTAGCGGGAGGCATTCAAGACGCCGAAAATAAAAATGCCGAATAATCGGAATGCTGAAATTTAAAACACCGAAAATTCAAAACGTCGAGAAATCAAAATGCCGAAAATTCAAATCGCCGATAAGTCAAAACATTGGATCATCAAAACGCCGGATCATCAAAATGCCAAATCATCAAAATGCTGGTATTACGCCGGTTCACTTAGGTATACCAGGAGATCAATTTTCTTGGCAACCTAATCAAAGTTATGGGAGAGGTTGCGCCCCCGATGTGCACGCCGTTTCGTCCTATTTTCTAATAGCCATGAAATGTTATCTTCGAATATAGCTTCCCTTCGCATAATTTAAGTTTAAAAAGAGAAAAATATATATTTTTGTATATATTGTCGGCTAGTAGAGCGATCCCTTGTTTCCATTTGAGACGGATAAGTTGTGTGCAATTCTTCGAAGATAGCTTAGAATGTCGACATTGTCCCGGTTGCCCAGAGCAGCTGCCAAACGATTTTCGAGCAAATTTTGCTTTTTGCTTCGTGGAAGGCGGGGGTGTCTTTTGATCGCTCCCTCGATGTCGTCTTCGCCTGTAGCTTGCTCCCTTTTCATGATGGTGATGACCCCGAAGTCGCTTACGTGGTGTTCGCCAACCAATGTCTCCCATCGTGGGTGCCATGCCTCAACGGAGCTATTGCCTCTTGGAAACCCGGTCTCAACGAGGGCAAGCACATTCCGGATGGATGGCGGGAATATCAGTGAACCTCATATATATTGCTGGAGTTACCTCTGGCGACACGGCCAACACGGTGGCGTAATTTCCCAAGCAGGTAGTTGTCCCCCACCTTCGCAGCAGAACAGGCGCTTCTCGCGGGAAGAATGGTTTCAAGGACGCATATTCAACCCGTAATTGTGTGGTGGGCAAGAATGAAAGGGCTGCAAGCTGCCTCACCTTGATGGCGAGGTCATCTACCCATTTACATCATTTTTGTAGAGAACTGTCAACTCCTAGGTGCTGCACTTTCCTCCATACTGAATGGCACAAGTGGAACAGAGAACTATGCACATCCGACGACAGGAACAATGGCCAAATAATGTTAATTGCTGCCAATTCAAAGTCTGTATTAACGGTTTTCTGATTTAGTGCAAGTACAAGATCTGCGGCGAAGTTTAACACTTCGAAGTGCCTTGTATGAAATCTGGGTTCGTCGAGTCATGAGGCAGTAAACTAAAAGGAACACATGGTCATGAAGATAACCTGAATTATGTATAACTGCTCGAAGAGCGGTGAATAAATTTTCCTATCATGAGCCACATCGGAGTGTCGTTCGATTTCTTCAAGATTTCTTCCGTGAAAAAAATTAAAAGCCGAGCTCCATCTGCGCTGGTGTAGTCGCACCGTAGAAACTCCGGGCGATCTGAAGCTCAAATTAACTGAAGAGTGTGTTATCTTTCTGTTGCAAATCTAAAGCTGTTCTGAACTCGTCCTCGATGATGAGCGCCTGCACAGTAGACGGCTACCGTGGGCAGTACGCTTTCCTCTTTCTTTTCACAATCTGGCGCAAAGCTTCATTGGTTGGAAGGTGTTGCTTTAAAGACGCTGCAACATCAGCCGTGACTTGCTGCAATAGCTTCACGGTTGCCTCACGCGAGGCCGCCGCCAGAGCTTTGATCCGTTCTCGAGTACAAAAACGGTAACCCTGCAGATATCCGGAGCATGACTTGCGTGGGTCTCGAGATGATCTTGTGAATACTTTCTACAGGAAGGTCGATAATCAGTCTAGCGTCGCTTTCGCCTTGCTTTTCGCACCTCCAATAGTGTCTAGAACCCATTTTCTTGTCAAGTACGTAAACATAACTGTCTTTGAAACTACCTTTCGCTTTTCTCTTTTGGGAACACATAATTACGTCTTCGTCCATGTCCCTCCGAATCAGTGAAATGATTACTGCTGCTCATTGCTGCTTCTCTTGTAATCTAAACACTGGGCAGCGCTGCTTTCTTCTGCTGACAAATAAGAGCTGTCCTGTCCGACTGCTATGCCTAGCTTTACGACAAATAGCAAAATACAAAATTTTACATCAGTTTAATCTACATTGATGCTGGTGTCCTTGTAGATCGAGCTAAAAAGGCTCGTGTCAATGGTAAGTGCTTTGGCGTAAAACGAACAAATAGAAATGACAAAGCGCGTCATTCGCTTTCGCCTTTTGTAGTTTTCGGCGTTAGGAATTTTCGGCATTTTGATTTTTCAGCATTTAAATTTTTTCGGCTTTTCAATTTTTCGGCGTTCTGACTTTCGGCCTTGTTATGATTCGGCCTCTTGATTTTCGGCGTTTTGATAGGGACCCATCTCTAGCACCTCGCCACTCTCTCGGCAGTCTACCTTAGGCGTATGTTCCAAGGAGGCGCTGCCAAGATAGTCACGACGTGACTCAAAATGGCTACGTCACTCTAATAAGCGTCACTGTGGAAAGGAATTCTATACTTCGTCTCACCGTAACATGCCAAACGGCGAACGCTACGGTCCCAATGACCCAGTCAGCGCGTCGGAGGGAGACACCTGACAACACTCTATCTCACAAGTTGAGCGCAGTGCTGTTGAAGCCACGGGCGGGAGAGAGCGGAAGGACGCTTTTGTACGAGTGTTTCGTGACAGGGGGACAAGAGCGACTTCAGTATATGCACACGTAAATCATATTATCTTTGTTAATTCAGATGCCAAATTCGTAGATTATGCTGATGACAAAAGTATATTTTTCTCTGTTGAAGATGCTGATTTGTTATTTGACAAAGCAAACCTGACGCTTTCTTGGTTGAAATGGTGGAGTAGATTTACTTTACTTCAAATAGACAATGAAAATTAAAAAAGTGTTCAATCCTCCCAAAAATGAAGTAGTCACCCTTACGAGAGGCCTGAGCATAAATTCAGGAAAAGAATACTTTCTAAACTTAAAAATTCTAGACGTAAATTTTTTATATATGTCATGGTATTATCACTTAAGGCACATTATAAACAAATCTTCACAAGTTGAGGCCATGTTATACCGTCATCGTTATACTGTCAGCAATAAACGTTAAATAATGGTTTATAGTAATTTCGTGTTCTATTCCAACCTAAATTACTGTCATTCAGTTTGGGGCGCGCCAACTTTAACGAATTTTGAAAGGGTACACCCGTTGCAAAAGAAAACGGTAAGGACCATAGGCAATATTTCATTTCAGCCTCAGATATCAAACCTTTTCAAAAAGTTCTGGATCATCAGCGTTCACACTTTGTATCACTACAGACATAGTACTAGCCTAAAGAAAGAGGTCACCAGGAATACAAGCTTTCTAATAGCGCTTGATCGTATCTAAACAAATATTAATGTGTATACTACCCATAGCGCCAGGTATTGGGCTGTGGTCACGCAAAAACGAACCATGGCAAACTTGAAGAAAGAGTAAGTAAACAGGCGATCTGCTTGATGCAACACATACTAAAAACGGAGACGACGGGCAAAGAAGGGGACAAACACAAAACGTACTCAAACACAGGTCCTAAACTTTATTGACACAACCGTTTATATACCCTATCTCACACACACGTCTCCAGAAGTTTGCACACGTCTTTGCGACCTTCCACCACGGTACAACGCGTCGTGACCTCAATTCAAAAACAAACTTATGCCCCATGCAACACACGCCTCCTGGAATTTTCACACGTCTTTGTGACCTTCAACCGTGGCCGAGACCTACTCTTGTACAAAACAATGGTACACGCAACACTTCAAAACAAAGCAACCTCCCCAAAGCGCACCCTCATGAATCCGTTCACAGGTCCCACCCCGCCGCCTGATAAAGCAAACAACAAACCTGTCACCAAAAGATAAAAAAAAAACTATTGCAACAACAAACACTTTCGGGTCGCTCCATCTAGTCTTATCGACGGTTGACAGATGCAATTTTCTACGAACGCAATTCTGATTATCTCCATCAAGACTCTTTTTCCACAATCTTTTACTTTGCTTATCACCACAGTTTTCTGCCGATAAGGAAAACAATTATTGCATTCCTGCGCATGTTTAGGGATCTCAAAATTCGGAGATCTGTCCTTGACCACCCCCATGTGCTCAAGAAGTCCTTCATATAGGTACCTTTTTGTCTGCCCTACGTTCGAAAACCCACAAGTTATCGGGATATCATTCAGATCTCTAAAGATGTACAGGAATGCAATGATTATTTGCCTGATTGGGGGAAAAATTGGAGTTAAGCAAAGAAAAAGATTGTGTAAAAAGAGACTTGAAGGGGACAATCAGGAATGCGTCCGTTAGAAATTGTATCAGTCAACTGTCGATAACACTAGATGGAGCAACCCAAAGTTTTGTTGTTGTAGAGTGTTTTTTTTTAGCTTGAGGTGAAAGGTTTGTTGTTTGCTTTATCAGGCGGCACTGGTGGGACTTGTGAACGGATTCATGAGGGTGCTCTTTGAGGAGGTCGCTTTGTTTTGAGGTGTGGCCTGTACCATTGTTTTGTACAATAGTAGGTCTCTACTGCGGTTGAAGGTCAGAAAGATGTGTGGAAATTCCGGGAAACGTGTGTGTGAGAGATCGTATATAAACGGTTCTGTCAATAAAGTTTAGTAGCTGCATCTGGGATGTTTTGTGTTTGTCCCCTTCTTTGTCCGTCGTCTCTGGTTTTTTCAAATGTGTGTTTGTGGCAAACAGACACTACGATACAGTATCCTAATTTACTAAATATTTATGAATCTAAACATTTTGATTTGAACAAAATGTCATTTAGAGAAATTCGTTCATTATTTTTTACGGATGCTTATGATTATTGGTTGCATTTACTGTTGTTATATTTGACATCCGCTGAACTTGTTAGGGTGACTTTTGTTGTTGTTTTTCCTATACTTTTATTTCCCGTTGTGCGCCCGTCGCAGTGCACTGTAGGCTTATTATTATTCTTCTAGACAAACAAAAGAGGGCCCGGGTAAGAGGGGTTCCTCCTCCCTCTCCTCTCCGCCTTTCGCTAAGCTCCCAAGCCTGTACTTTTGGGAAGGGCCCTGTCATGTGCACCCTCAATCACTCTCATTTGCTTGAGGGGCCGTAGCTTCCGTTGTGCAATGTTACGGCGAAATGAATTATAGCGCACTTTATGCGTCCAGTTTTGAAATCGGACGACAACAGATGCGATAACTGGTTGATGAATATCTCAAAAACCGTCACCATTTCACAAATTGTTTAAATTGATCAAGCTGCTGATAATGACTGTCTTGGAAGCCGACCTTGCAACATAGCCTATCTTCTAATTAATTACAAAGGTCATAAACAAAATTTAGTTAGTCTACTCATTGTGTCGGTTATTCTGCCTATTATCGTAACGTCCGCCGAGGTCGCTACACAGGCGATGATGACAATATGCGGGTAGCTGTCACTCCTTTCGTTAAAATTTGCAAAATAAAACATGTGCCCTGTATATTGGAAGCCTCCAACAAATGAGGTTGCCTCAAAATATTATTCGCACTTTCAGCTTCTTTTCTTTCCTCGTTTTTTTCTTGGTACAAGCTTAGTCCCTCTTGCTGCCACTTTAACTTTGTTCAGTCGGGTCGTAAACACTAAATGACCTTCATAACCATGCGTGTGACGTAGATATGTTCTTGTTGCCATATAAATAAATATTATTTTTAATATTATTCTCAATATTTGTTCATTTGACCATTTCTCAAGATGCGGGCGTGTGTTTCTTCAGTAGTGAAAAAAAAACGGAGTCGTAATAGCCTTACGAGCTTTAATGCATATCATATGGTGTCGATACCTCCACAACCTTATTTTACTTTCTCTCTCCTTCTTTCTCTTTCTCTTTCTTTCTCAGTGTAGACAAATCTTTATACAAGTAAGCGGGTTGTAGTAGGCTAAATGCCATTGTGTGCATGATATCATCCTTTGATTAGAATGCATGATATTTTATGTTCGAGCAATTAATATTATTCTATTCTTTACAACCCCACAGGTGGACTCCCAGAGAAATCCCCATGAGCCCTTACTCCGTGAGGTTCGGAACATATTCCTCAGTTCAGATAATTTTGTGACAAGGGCAGCGTTCTGGTTCCCATCTCTTAACAAGCTGATCGAATGGTTGCATCCGTTCACCAAATTGGCAAGAACTCTAAACAATATCACTCAAAACCTCAGCAAAGTAGTCCATCTACGACGGAGTGGAATATCGCCAGAAGTGCCGGACATGCTTCAACTGATGCTAGATGCTCAAACCGAAAAAGGCAGCAGTGCTGACGACCATGACGAGAATGAGCCGTTGATCGAAGATCGTCTGCTCATTGCAAACTGCTTCATATTTCTGATAGGTGGCTTCGACACAACCGCCGTTGCGCTGGCGTATATAATGCACATCTTGGCCAAGTACCCCGAAGAACAAGACAACATCCTCCGCGAGGTAACGGAAGCGTTCCCCGGCAAGAAAGAACTGGGCTACGACGAACTCCACAGGCTCAAGCGTCTGGAAATGGTGATCAGCGAGAGTTTGCGCTTGTACCCTGTGATTGTGACCTTCGTGTCTCGGAACTGCCAGCAAGACATCACGGTGATGGGTCAGTTCATCCCAGCAGGTGCCAACGTGACTCTTCCGGTGTGGCACCTTCACCACAGCGCCGAACATTGGCCGGACCCTCTTAAATTTGACCCCGAGAGATTCAGCGAAGACAAAGGGAAGCCCCATGTGGGGGCCTACCTTCCCTTCGGACTCGGTCCTCGCGCGTGCATCGGCAAGCGCTTTGCGATGCTCGAGCTGAAGGCAACTGTCTGGAAGGTCCTGCGTAGCTTCAGAGTGGTACAGTGTGAGGAGACGCAGGACCCATTAAAGGTGGTTGTTCCGAACGCCACTGCGTACCCCAAAGATGGGGTTAAGTTGAAGTTAGAACTGCGAAACCCGTGAATATTTGATTCCAAAATTATCGCTTTAAAGGCATCGGCGCTGTACATTTTCTGACAATCTTTTCAACCATATAATGATGACGGTAATTAAGTAACAAACTGCTTCATCGGGTACTAACTGCATTTGGATTAGGGAAACACCAAAAAAACGGCGAAAACTCCGAAATAAGCGAGTGGCATATTGCAAGCATAGATTGATTTGCAAAGTGATTATTGCATAAGAAGTGCGGTTAACTTAACGGCAGTTCAAGTTGTCGCTAAAGTTTACATAACCGCTTTCACCTGTACAAGTAAGAACTATAACACATTTAGCGTAAGCAGGTTTTACGCGAAAAGGTGCATGACTAAACGAGGATCCTAATAATCTATTTGCTCCTTAGCGTAATTGGAGATCTACTTCAGATGCAAATGGCCCAGTACTGCTACCAACGCTCTTGAACAGAAGTTTCAATGAAGCACTTCCCTGATCATTAGCTCAAATTATTCATCTGGCCCAAAGAAAGTCCAAACTGCTGCAAGCTTTTCTAGAGCTAGCGCTCATACTTGTTATTATGGTCGTCTGAAATGTTTACGAAACACGAACGTAAAGCAGTGAACAAGAACAGCGGTGACCTTGTTCACTTCTTTAATTTTCACATTAAAATAGTTAAAAAACAAGCAAACCGTTAACCAAGGTTCGTGAAATATTGCGTTGCTTCTCTAAGCTTAGATAATGATTGACACTCTATTTTAGAAGAATTACTTCTTGTAGTTTGAAAGAAGCCCATAACTTTTTCTCTATTATATCGGCTAATTGTCATTCTAACGTTAGAAATAAATGTTTTTTGGATAATAAAAGAGAAGAAAGTATTTGATTGTCTTATACCTTCAAGTGATCAATCAATTGTTAAACATGTGAAACAGCGATTACAAATCAGAATTCGTGAATATTTTGCGAATACGTTTATTAATTAAACATTTGCGCATAAGTGTTGTAAAAATATTGCATTTTTGACTAATTCTAGTTTCCTTCTTTTTGAAAAAGTGACATGACAGCTAGCTCTTCCACAACAGCAGCAGTATTTTGTTGCTTTATTGCCTAGGGACCTAAGCGAACTTTACAAGTGATTACAAATATAATTTCAGAGTTTTAATGATCCCTAACTTCAATAAGCTGAACCTCGCCGTACACTTTAGAAGAACACAGGATTGAGCTTTTTCCACTATTTACGATAAATATCCTAATGCAGTGATGCACCGGAGCTTATACACTATATCCCTAGTTGCCCACAGTGTTTCCAAAGGTACATAGGGAAGACCGTATCCCAGGCAGTTTTAGAGGAGGGAGGAACTGCCCTCTTCTTACCCGGATCGTGTTTCGTATGTCCCGAGGGTCGCTTCACTCTTCATGGATTGGCCTATCCTTCGAAATTCGTACGAAGCGGAGTTCCTCTCGTATATGTCTTGCGGGACGTGCGCCCAACCACGAGTGACATAAATGATAGCTTCGCGGCCTCAGAAGCAAAACAAAAAATTAATAAGTAGTCCCATGACCAGACTTGTACTCAAACTAACAAGTAACAAAATTATTTAAGGTCCATTACACTCTAAGCAAAAAGTAACCTATGTGACTACTTTTTGTGTGGTAAATGTTGTCACAAATATAACTGCTCCTAGGGTAAAAAGGACGACTCCATAAGTAGTCAAAAAGCAGGTAGTCCAATTTGACTACACCCTGAAGCAACATTGCCGCCGGTAAGCGACACTCGAATTCCCCGGTAAGGCCTAGCGAACAGCACGGATTTTTGGCCGAGGAATAGAATAGAGCGCTTACGTCTATTTGACGTCTTCCAAATGCCATCAGACACTCTAAACAACCGTCCCCAAACACCGGTACCTTGCCTATATCCTGTAAGGACGGCAGTGTGTGCGCCGGAATCGCCGCGATTGCACCCGACGGCATCTCGCTAGATTGACTGTATTTTTACCGCCGGCAGAGAACGCTCAAAAAGAAATCATTACACGAGGAATGGGAATGCTGATTTTATTGAACAAACGTATGCCTGTCGTATGCGGAGATGAATCGCTGGGCACCTTTGTTCGACACCGAACAGAGGCGTTCAGCTAGCACCAACGCTACCGCTATTTATTTCTTTTTATCTCTTTGTTTGTGCCTACCTCTACCAACGTGGTTATCCATTCGTGCGAGTGTGCCTGCACTTCGCAGCTCCTTGACACAGAACGAGCATTTAGGTGGCTGAGGGGCACAATTATTACGATTGTTATCCAACTGAGAGGTAGGGAAAGTAGTGACCCGCAGGCCTGATGAACAGAACAGCGCACAAAAAGACGCAGGCCAATTGTTTTTAAATCAATACATACATGACTGCTCAACTCTTAGCTTCTTGAATCAGGCGGCAGCATGCGCCACTTAGAAAGGGTAATAGTAACCGCTAGATGGCGCTAAAAAGTTTTATTCTAGACTATCCGAGATAACTAATTATACACAAACACATACACAGCACGAGCAGCAACCAACATACAGAACACTGTTACGGGCACATACATGTCAGCAGTACAACGAGGCACAAACTCCAACGCCACACCTCCGCGACAGTCTACTCTAGCCATCCTACCGACTCGATTCGTATAGATGCATTACTATTTTCTGACAATGATTGGGCAAAAGAGTGCCACCCCTACCGAAAAACACCAGTATAACTTTTCACAGTATGGATTATGAAACTGGAAACCTAATTGGAATCGTTTTTGGAAACTTGAAATCCAGTCTGCAGACAAAGGAATTATTTCCCAAAACCTGAAATTCAGACAGAATCTAGGTAGATTTCCAGTTCCATAATCCAGATAGCGAAAAGTTGTACTGGTTTTTTCAGTAGGGACTGTTTACTACATGAACACAAAGTGTATTTTTAAGTATTATTGGCATACAAGTGCTATGTGTACTTAAATTGGCAGGCTAGACACCTATCTTTATATAGCGCTTCGAAGGGCAACAGGGTATGAAAGTAATCGGCTAAAGTAAGACGCAATTGCTCCCGGTCAGTTTCGGCTGCGATTCGCGCAGTGATAAGCTTACTCAAGCCATGTTGCCCCTTGCCCGAAGCAGGACCCACGGAGCCATTGCGTCGGCAACCCCAATGGGGGTGCCCTCGCTTAGCACAAAACTACGCTAACTTACGCCCTCTCATAAATGAGGTGGGACCCACAGGGGTACTGCAGGGGCCGCCCCAGCCCGCTTTGTACACGTGGGACCTACGTGGGTCACCCTTCATGTACTACCATAGATTCTCACGCATCCGTTGTTATTTATCACACACGACTCATTGATAAGTTATAAGTAGGGTTCCGTGTTTTCGGATAACTTGGGAGTAAAACAACCGAAAAACACTCGCGGGTAAAGTTTTTCGTCAATTCGAATTTGTACGGAAAACGCAGAATTGTGGGGTCACAACGACCATTTAAAAATAAAAAGACGGTGTTTTAGAAATAATCTTCAGAAGAGCACAAGGCCAATGGTCCTAAGGAGATGGTACTAGAGTTTCCTTTAAAATTTAGAACTACTGACGAAAAAGGTTTGCCTTTTAGCTGTGAACGTTTCTTCAGTATAAAGTCATAATACAGGAGGTTATTTTTTTTAAAGTAACAACACAATACAATTACGAGTTTAGAAGAATTTGGAATATAATTTAAAAAAAAACTCGGATAAACATCAAATTTTCAGGGAAAAATAAAATCCGAAAACACACCCTCCAAATTTCACAAGGGAAAAAAAAAAACCCCAGAAAACACGGGATCTTCGTTGCAGGACATAAATTAATTATACTTTTTTCTACCGAATCCGTTCCTTCTCAGGACCAGCTTATTCGATTTGAATATCACATTATATAAATTTGAAAGAAAATATACTAATTGTGTAGGTGAACTGGTGAATATGACCCGTGTTAAATTAACCTGAGACTGGGGTAGAAGATAAATATCAAAACGTAGAGGGAACAGAAAATAGACAATACGACGTCTGTCTATTTTCGACGCCGCCCTGTCTTTTGTTTTCCCTTCTACGTTTCGATGTTTCTCCTACCCCAGTCTCAGGTTAATTCAACATGCTTGTAAATATATGTTTTCAACCTACGCCATATCTTATACTCACGATGCACTTCTATATAGGTTCATATCTGGTACTGAGTAACAATACGATACGATGCCAACTTTTTCCTCACCATAGATACCGGTGGTGAAAAGGAGGCCGCAGAAATGCATCGTGACGAAGCTCCACCCTCTTACGACAGAATACAGTCATTAGACTACAAACATATTACATGCTCAGAAAATATATGAAAATGAAATGCGCGCTAAACGTGGTAAGAACAAGGTCAAGTGAACAATTGAAATATTCTGCAGTTAGATAGTTACATCGCATCTACATTGCGATCAAAATAACCGTTCTGTCGAAGAGGCAAGGAATTATTTATTAACTGCTTCCCATATTTCGGTCTAAAATTTGGAGGCTGTTGATCTAGACGATTAACTCATGTTTTATGTTAAGTCAGAAAGCGGAACAAATGTATTGGAGCGCCCATATGTCATATACTTGCACGCAATGATGTACATTTCATTCTTGACCGTGGATCCCAGTTTAACTGCGTCTTCCTTGACTCTTGTGAAGCGTTCAACAAAGTTTCTCACAAACTTCTAATTTTCTTTTTTAAATTTAGTAAACTTAAGATAGAGCCGAATGTTCTGTCATAGATTAAATGCTTCCTAACTTATCGTTCTCAATTTTTACTACTAATGAAGCTAATTCCTGTCTCAGTCCCGGGTCTTCTTGTGTTCGCCAATGGTCCGTTTTATGGCCCCTTTTATTTCTTATTTATATTAATGACTTACCCACCTGTGTGTCATCATTCATTAGTTTATTCGCCGACGACTGTGTAATCTACCGTGAAATTACTAACGAATCTGATAAAGAACTTCTTCAAGGTGACCTATCCGTGGTATCCGACTGGTGTAACGTCTGGCAAATGTCTCTTTATCCTAACAAATGCAAAGCTATGAATGACTCTCGTGGTAATAAGGCCCCATCGACATACTCAGTTTGGAACACTACTTTACAGTTTGTGTATTCTTATTAATATCTTGGTGCAAATATTACTCCTAACATGTCATGGAAAGTTCATACGGATCGCATTATTGCCAATACTAACTCCATGCTTGGATATCTAAAAAGAAACTTCTATTTCGTACCTATGTCCTTAAAACTATTTTTATACAAAGCTCTAGTTTGAAGCTTTAGTAGGCCGCAGCAATCTATGATCCCGGTCAAACGGCGCTCATAAATAACATCGAATCCGTGCAAAAATCGTGCAGTACGTTTCATTCTCTGCAACTACCGTCGCACTGCTGTGTCTCATCAATGAAAACAACTCCATCTCTGCCTCTTCTTTCACTACGTCGAAAAATATCACGTCTATGCCTGTTTTACATAATTGATCGCTCTAAGAAATTAGGAACAGCGCCTCACTGAAGGACAGGCTATTTCTCAGCCCATCTTTTATTTCTGCGCGATCATCATTTTTTGAGGTCGGGATACCTCACTGCAAAACTTGAGCATACATTAACTCCTTCATTCCTCGAACGTCCTCTGATTGGAACCACCTTCCCGCATGTTTAGTAAACATATCAGCCATGGATTTATTTAGAGCTGCATTAGTTTATAAGTTCTGCTAATATTGCCACACGCGTCGCCGAGCGAGCGCGCGCGTGGCCGAGTGGTTAGCGTGCTTGGCTGTCGCCCGAAGGATCCGGGTTCGATTCCAGGGAGAGGAATCTTCTTTTATTTATTCTTTCTACTTGGCGTTCTCGTACGTTCGAGAACCTTCTCGCCCGATCCAGTTACGAATGTTCTACGAGGCGAACATTCTAGGCCGAATGTTCCAGAGACACACGCGTGTACAAAAGGTGCTCCGTGCGGCGAGCCGGAGTCAGTTTTCGCCCCAGCGTTCGACTCTGCTCTTTCGCCGACTCCGACGCCCGCGACGCTCTCCTGTTATCTTTCTCTTTTCCTTTTCTTTTTGGGCACAAGTTCGCCCCCATTAAACGTTTCAGTTTTCCAGTTATTCTTTCGTTTCCTCGCCTGTCCATTCGTGACATTTTGGTGGAGGTGCGGGGTACCGCATGTCCGTGAAGCGCACCCCTCAAGTTCCCGCAGTACAAGTCCGAACCCAAGCTCCGGAGGACCCGACGAAGACCAGACCGAGATCCGGTTCAGTCGTCGCACCCAAGGCCTACACCCGGAATTCGGACTTCTGCCGCCCAGGACCAAGCAGCCAACGAGGCCGACGATGAACGACCAGCAGTCGCAGACCCCGGCCGCCGCTGCCTTCATCTACCTGCCCGTCGCACCCCGGACTCCGACGCCTTTCCATGGGGACGCCCACGAAGACATCGAGGACTGGCTGCAACACTATGAACGTGTGGCCCGTCACAACGGATGGACACCTGAGCAGTGCTTGCAGAACATCTACTTCTCGCTGGAAGGGACTGCGAGGTACTGGCTGGAGAACCACGAGGCCTCTTTAACTTCGTGGGAGCTGTGCAAGCAAGAACTAAAGAAGACGTTTACCAGCCAGCACCGACGCGAGAGGGCCGAGGACATCCTTCGAACAAGGACCCAAGGCCCGAATGAAAGCATCACCAGCTTCGTCGAGGATGTTTTGCGCCTGGTCGCTCGCGCCGACCCTCAAGCCACCGACGAAAAGAAGCTGCGGATCCTAATGAGAGGTGTCAAGGATGACATCTTCGGTGGTCTTGTTCGCAACCCCCATCCACCGTCGAAGACTTTGTCACGGAGGCCACGAACATGGAACGTGCCCTCCTCGCAAGAGCCAGCCACTACCATCGGCACTCGAGCGTTGCTGCTGCTTCTGCATCGGGCTACGACATCAGCCCTAGCATCCCCGGCCTTCGCGACATCATCCGTGACGTCGTCCGGGAGGAGCTTAGAAGCTCCTGCCGACTGCTGAACGCCCGGCCTCAATCTCCATTGCCGAGGTCGTCCGAGACGAGGTTCAGCGAGCGATCCTACCAGATGTCCCTGTCACCGTGGCCACACCCGAAGAACCGACGCTGACCTACGCCGCCATGGCCCGACGACCGCCGCAAGCTCACCGCCAGGTCACGGCACCACCCCGACGTGAACCTCCAGCGCCGCAGTATTCCCGCCGCCAGGAAGACCGGGCGTACGTCCGCCCAGAACAAGCTGCGCCACGAAAGACCGACGTTTGGAGGACGGCCGATCGACGCCCGTTGTGCTATCACTGCGGTGAAGCCGGCCACATTTACCGTCGGTGCCCCTACCGACAACTGGGGCTGCGCGGGTTCCACCCGAACGACCCGCGCCCAAGGTACGACGAACGCCCTCGCGACATCGAGGAGTACCTACGACGTTCGCCATCTTCTACGGCGCCTCTCCGCCGTGAGTCCCGCTCACCATCGCCCAGACGTTCAGCGTCTCCAGCGCCACGACCCCGCCGAGAGAGCCTGTCTCCCCTGCGTCGCCGGGAAAACTAAGTGCGGCAACGCCTGGAGGTGGCGTTGCCGAAGACGACCGAAGCAAAGAGCCTCCAAGAACGACGGAGCGCTCCCACTCTCCCGACGCTACGCATAACAACGACGCCCCTGCATCGGTGTCCAACAATCTAAATGTTATTATCGACGGCCACGACGCATCCGCACTCGTGGACACCGGAGCAGACTACTCAGTCTTGAGTGGGAGGCTCGCTCGCCGCCTTCGAAAAGTGACGACGCCGTGGGAAGGGCCGCAGATACGAACTGCTGGAGGACACCTCATTACGCCTGTCGGAAGGTGCACTGCTCGAGTTGAAATTCACGGTGAGACGTGCCCTGTCAAGTTCGTCATTCTGCAAGACTGTGCAAGGGACGTTATCCTCGGAATGGACTTTCTCTGCGAGTATGGCGCCGTCATCGACCTCGGAGCAAACCGGTTGACGCTACGAAAACCTGTTTCACCACAGGAGGAACCCCAAGCGACTTCATCCGCGGTCCGAGTCCTCGCAAGCCACGTGAACTTACCGCCGCGGTCGAGTGTTTTCGTGCCCGTCGGGGTCACCGAAGCTTTCTGCGGCGAAGTTTTGCTCGAGGAAGCCTCCAGTTGCTTCTAGGAAGAGGAATAGGCGTCGCAAGAGGAGTAGCTGAACTTCAGGATGGCCGCACTGTGGTACTCGTGACGAACTTCCGGAATGAAACGCAACACCTCACGAAAGGTGCAGCCGTTGGCCACGTCGAGGACCTCCGAAACTCCGCCGAAATCGCCGCCATTACTGACGAATCCTCGACACCTCAGCAAGACAGTACGTCGCCAGCGCAGCTCGACATCGACCCTAAGCTTCCGGGCCCGAAACGACGGCAGTTGATTAACCTCCTCGCCGAATACCGCGACTGCTTTGCTACGTCGTCGAAGGTGCGCCAAACAGCCGTTGCGAAGCACCGCATCGTTACCGAGGACGACGCGCGCCCTGTGCATCGATCACCGTACAGAGTCTCCATTAAAGAAAGAGGTGATCCAGGAGCAAGTTCAAGAGATGCTGAACGACGACATAATCCAGCCATCAAGCAGTCCGTGGGCCTCTCCAGTCGTACTGGTTAAGAAGAAGGACGGAACGCTTAGGTTCTGCGTGGACTACCGACAGCTGAACGCGGTGACGAAGAAAGACGTCTATCCACTCCCCCGCATCGACGACACTTTAGACCGGCTGCGCCACTCTCGATACTTTTCATCGATGGACCTGAAGAGCGGCTACTGGCAGATCGAAGTCGACGAACGGGACCGAGAGAAGACAGCTTTCGTCACGCCGGATGGACTGTACGAGTTCAAGGTTATGCCCTTCGGACTGTGCACGGCGCCAGCAACTTTCCAGCGTGTCATGGACACCGTACTGGCAGGACTGAAGTGGCAGAGCTGTCTCGTCTACCTCGACGACGTCGTAGTGTTTTCCGGCGACTTCGACGAGCACTTGCGACGACTCCGAGCTGTTCTCCAAGCCATACGGACCGCCGGACTCACCCTGAAGCCGTCAAAGTGTCGGTTCGCCTATGACGAACTGAAGTTCCTAGGTCACGTGGTTAGTAACGAAGGCGTTCGCCCCGACCCGAGAAGACTCGCGCCGTCGCAGCATTTCCAGCGCCGAGAGACAAGAAGGCCGTACGAAGGTTCCTTGGATTATGTGCCTACTATCGCCGCTTCGTTCGAGATTTCGCAAGGATTTCCGCACCGCTCACAAACCTCACGAAGGACGCCGAGAAGTTCGAATGGGCCGAGGAGCAGCAGCAGGCATTCGACGAGCTGAAGCGACGACTGCAGACTCCTCCTGTTCTTGGACATTTTGATCAGGATGCGGAAACCGAAATTCACACGGACGCAAGTAACGCTGGACTTGGCGCGGTACTGGTTCAAGTGCAACAAGGCACCGAGCGAGTTATCGCCTACGCAAGTCGGACACTGTCCAAGGCGGAGAAAAATTACTCCACGACTGAGAAAGAATGTCTTGCGGTCGTCTGGGCAATCACGAAGTTTCGTCCGTATTTGTACGGGAGCCCGTTCCGTGTAGTCACGGACCACCACTCGCTCTGCTGGCTTGCGAACCTCAAGGACCCGTCAGGACGACTCGCTCGATGGAGTCTCCGACTACAGGAGTTCAACATGACTGTGGTCTACAAGTCAGGCCGCAAGCACAGCGACGCCGACTGCCTGTCCAGAGCCCCCGTCGAAACGCCTTCCGGCAGCAGCGACGAGGACGAAGACGAGTGCTTCCTAGGCGCAGTGAATACCGACGACATGGCACGACGTCAAAGAGACGATCCTGAGTTGCGCGCACTAATCGAGCACCTCGAAGGACGAGGGGGCACTGTCCCCCGTGTCTTCTCGAGAGCCCTGCCGACCTTCGTCCTCCGACAAGGTGTCCTTTACAAGGAGAACTTCGGAGACAACAGCTCGACATGGCTGCTGGTAATCCCTGCCGACCTTAGAGCGGAGATCTTCCAAGCCTGCCACGACGACCCGACGTCCGGACACCTTGGTTACAGCCGTACGCTGGCCCGAATTCGTGAAAGGTATTACTGGCCCAAGCTGCCGAAGACCGTTCACCACTACACACGATCGTGCCATGAGTGCCAGCGACGCAAGAAACCGCCGACGAAGCCGGCAGGTCTCCTGCAGCCGATTGTTCCCCCGACCGCACCGTTTCAGCAGATCGGAATAGATCTACTTGGTCCTTTCCCACCATCGACGCAAGGAAACCGATGGATTATCGTCGCCACGGATTATCTCACACGGTACGCCGAAACGAAAGCCCTTCCTTCAGGGACTGCTGTGGAAGTCGCCAAGTTTTTCATCGAGTCCATCGTCCTCCGGCACGGCGCTCCCGAAGTCCTGATCTCAGACCGTGGATCATCATTCATGGCCCAGCTGACGCAAGAAGTCCTTCGTCTCAGCCACACCAGCCATCGTCGCACCACGGCGTACCATCCGCAGACCAACGGGCTGACGGAAAGACTCAATAAGACCATTGCCGACATGATCTCCATGTACGTCGACGTGGAGCACAAGACATGGGACGAGGTGTTGCCGTACATCACATTTGCCTACAACACGGCCGTGCAAGAGACCACCGGGGTGACACCCTTTCAACTGGTTCATGGTCGCAAAGTAACAACAATGCTGGACGCGATGCTACCCCACGAACCGGCTGTTGACGGAAGCGACGACGCCCAGGTGGTTGCTCAACGGGCAGAAGAAGTCCGTCAGCTCGCCAGACTTCGTATTAAAGCAAAACAATGTGTCGACACTGGCCGCTACAACCTTCGTCGTCGGGACGTCCACTTCCAGCCCGGAGACAGAGTATGGGTCTGGACACCGATTCGCCGCCGTGGTCTCAGCGAGAAACTCCTGAAACGGTATTTCGGACCCTACAAGGTGCTTCGTCGACTTGGGGATCTGAACTACGAGGTGATGCCCGACGGAACAAGAACATCATCACGCCGCCCACCACGACCTGAAGTCGTCCACGTCGTGCGCCTGAAGCCGTACTACGATCGATAGGACTGTGGACCTTATGTGTTCCAAATGACTCTTTGGTTTGCCGTTGATTTTATTTGCCTTGCTTTGTTTTGTGTTGCATCGGGGCGATGCACTTTTTAAAGGGGGAGTAATGCCACACGCGTCGCCGAGCGAGCGCGCGCGTGGCCGAGTGGTTAGCGTGCTTGGCTGTCGCCCGAAGGATCCGGGTTCGATTCCAGGGAGAGGAATCTTCTTTTATTTATTCTTTCTACTTGGCGTTCTCGTACGTTCGAGAACCTTCTCGCCCGATCCAGTTACGAATGTTCTACGAGGCGAACATTCTAGGCCGAATGTTCCAGAGACACACGCGTGTACAAAAGGTGCTCCGTGCGGCGAGCCGGAGTCAGTTTTCGCCCCAGCGTTCGACTCTGCTCTTTCGCCGACTCCGACGCCCGCGACGCTCTCCTGTTATCTTTCTCTTTTCCTTTTCTTTTTGGGCACAAGTTCGCCCCCATTAAACGTTTCAGTTTTCCAGTTATTCTTTTGTTTCCTCGCCTGTCCATTCGTGACAATATTAGCTGAATTTTTCTTCAGTCTCGGAGACGTGCATTGATGGCCTTTGCTTTTTTTTATTGTACTTGTTTTGTTGATGTTCTTGCCCACTCCCCTCTGAAATTCCCTCTGGGCCCTTAGGGTATTAATATAAACAAATAAATAAATAGTTAAACCATAATTATAGATATGGTTTACCTTAAAGATATGGTTTACCTTAAATAACTAAAGGCGAGAAAAGACAAAAAACCTCCAACCACCCGTTGCGACATACCCAGATCTTTTCTGCCACCAAGCGCGTGTCGTTCGTGTGGGCAGCACGTGCAATTGCAAGCTTGTCAGGTATATTCCCCGCACTGATACCAGTCGTGATGTCTTTTACTGACCTTTTCGGAAATAGCAAGATTGGGCGTGCATAGCTTTGACAGGCGCTGAAGATGCGCAAGAGCGAAGATTCCGAAAACTCTGGATAGGGCGTCTCGCTCTGTGAAGGAGGGGAAAATTATATTTTGGCAGGCTCCGTGCTCCGAATTGAAAAAGAGTCTCAATGCACGTGATCCTTGAGGCGAAATGAAGATTTCCTGAAATACAGAACCGCTTCAGTTTCCCTTTAGGGATTATTTATAATTTAATTAAACAATGATTTATTTGGGTATATTGAGGAAACATTTCATATTATGTTTACTGACCTTTTCTGCAACAAATATATGTTATGTAGATTGAAAAAAAAAGGTGTATTGCCCCATGTCAACTGTGTTTATGTGAATTCACTTGAGCCCATTCAATCTGTCGCTGCTCTGTTTGTCCCTGGGAAAGTATTATCGCTTCTTAAGCACAACTATAATAGAGGAAAAGTTCGTCCGTTTTTTGTTTGACCATACATCTTTGCTTAATCATAATAACAATCACCAAATTAAATATCTCCGCTAACAGATTATTATTGTATTGTTCAAACATACGCCGCCAGGACAGACATTTTAAACACTAATTTATTGTGCGTATCACATCAGAGTGGAATTTATTAGCATTGGAAGTGGTGTGCCGTGAGAATACTGACGCATTTTAAAAGGGTTGATGCGTTTTAAAATGCAGCGTGCATTTTTAAACAAAATAACGTTTAAAAGACGCTGTGGGTTTTACTAAAATAAAAAAATTAATAAAAATTAAAAAAAATCTTAAGCTACAGACACACACTTGGAAATGACATGACGAATAAAATAAAATATGTTCATGTTTGTTGGGACAACGTGTCTGTGCTTGTTGGCAATTTCTGTGATAAACGGTTAGACCGAATAAATGATAAGCCATGCTAAGTGGGAGAGCTCAGCAGCACTTGAAAATAGATCGATAAACGGGAGATGATGAAAGAATGTCGCAATATCTCGACTGTCGCCAGAAATCTCCCTGTCTATTTTTCGCAGCTAATTATGTCTTCTTTACGTGTGTGTGCACCAAGTTTTCAAGGTTCTATCTTGATGAAAAAAATATATATACCAAAGTGTTTTCTGGTCCTCTTAATCTGCCTAGAAACGCTACATATGCATAGCGACCAGCTTTCTTCATTTTTGCCATCCTCCCGTTTCGGTCCTGATGCGCATCGCACCGATAGGCGGTTGTTCTATCACAACTAAATGGTGCATATTACTATCACAACTAAATGGTGCATATTACTATCACAACCAAATGGTGCATATTACAAAAAATAAATAAAAAATAAAGTCGTTCCTAAAAAATAAAAAAAGAGTTAGTGGTGATTTACCGTTATTTCGTCCTTTTAAGTTTGAATATTACAGGCATTTCACCCTATAGTATCAATAGATACGAGAAAAAACCGAAAAACCAACCGCTAGGTGCGACGTCATACCCAGAGATTTCAGCTGTCTTGCGCGTGTCGCCTTTGAGGGAGCGCTTGCAGCGCTTTTGACTGCTCGGGTAAGGCTCGCGGACAGCGCGGAAATGTTAAGAGCTCTATATTTTACGTCATAATTTTTTTCTTGCACCGAACGCGAGGAGCAGGAGGGGGGAGGGGGGGGGGGGGGTCAGCGATATTTTGAAAGCGCTGTTGTGGCTACTGGACGCATCAATTGAAAATATAATTTTGATATTCTTAATCCTGGAAGCCAGGTAGATACGATTTAAACGATTTTTTTTCTCAAACACATAACCGCTTCACTTTCCCTCTAAATTGCCAACGTTCAGACTAGTAGCCCACTAACCGAAGTGCGCATCAGCAGCCGAAACACGAGAAGCCATCTCAAACAACAAATTTGACATTTGGCTCCGAATTTGATTTTAAGTGAAACTGTATTTCACAAGATAACCCTGACACTCATTTCTCGGGTATACACGTATGTCCATAATCTAAGTATTCACTTCACGTTTTTCAACTAATAATTTTTATTAAAAACATTCGGCAAGTTTAGTTAGTTTAGAACCTTAGAATTTTTCTAAGTGTTGTCATTCCAAAAAAGGACGATTTCCTCCAAACACAGCGTGCCATTTTTCTTTAATCTTATACGTTAGTGACCTTCATATTTTTATAACCCCGCCTTGTGGGTTTTTTTTTGTCTTCATTTTAAAATTGGAACGCAACAGGAAAAAAAAATTGCGAACCATTTTTAGGCAGACTACTGAAATACAATCGCCTCAACGGCTTTGTGCAGCTCTTGCTGATATTACTTGCATTTCAATATATTCTTCAAGACACGATGTCTCGGCGCGCATGTCCTTTAAGTGCGCGTACCTAAGCCTAAGTCATTGCATCATTTTAGCTTTTCACTTCGTTATCAGGAAATCGACAGCGTACTTGTGAACACTAAGAGTCACGAGACTATTTGTGCCGATAGGACCACAAATTCTTTCGCAACATTCTCTGCAGATTTGAGAGAAAGAATGTGCGATAGTAGCAGGACGCTTATCACTTTCCCCACCCCCTTAGATTTACACAGCGATGGCTAGAGCGGACTTCGTACTGTGTCGGTCGGCATAAATAGTCTCGTGACTCTTAGTGTTCAGGTCGAAAGTATTCCTTTGATAACGAGGTTATATAAAGATATGTCAGCTGTGGAGGCTCAGTGATCCGAACCCAAGTGCTTGGCTGTCCACGCGAAGGAGCTCCATTCACCCCTTCCACGAGGTATGTACTACTGTGCTAATAACGAAGATTCGTACAATTCTTTTCGTAGAATATAACGTTGTTATGATTATGTTACTATGTAGCATGCCATATCCACCGCGAAGTTCAAGCAAATTACTATTTAAGTATCCTTAATGTTTATTAAATTACTTTGAAATCTGCTGTCAATATATTAAACGCTTAGGTCAAAAGTGAATATATTTTTAATCTGATTTTACTAGAAACGTGAACGAATTTACTCACGTCAGAAAGAGCGAGTTTATTCTATAAACTATTTAGTTAGTGCGGTTAGGGCCCCTAATAGTCATATAATCAAAATGAGAAGGAGATAATAAGAGTTACAGTTGCAGAAGCTATTCTTTGTATAAAAGTGTCCGCGGTATGGTACAGCAACAGCGTTTAATTTAACGCGTGCAAAAAGGTGCGCTAAAATAGGGTGAGTATTTTCTGCAACAGAAAAATGGCCTCTTCCGTAATGGTACAGGTATTGACGGATCCCGCGCTAAACCCGTGGTTTGCACGGTAGTGAGGTAGTGCTTTCCAAACTTAACGCTGCCCCTCGGTTCCCGAGACATTAATTTCAGGCCGGTCACGAAAAGCAAATCAACCCCAGGAGTAATAGGTGCAAACCACGAACTACTTGGCGGCAAGATGCAGCGTTGTTCAGAGCGGACCAATAAAAAGAAAAGTTAAAACGAACTGCCACATTTGCTATTGTTGCAGTACAGGGTCTATGCGACTGACGCTCGGCTGCTCGAGCTGAAAGTGCCGCGGACACAAACCGCACACATTGACACATATAAATTCGTTGCAGATATCAGACTAGTTAGACAAAAAATCCCATAAAACCTTTAGCGAAAATTGTGTGGTTTATTGCGCTTCCTCCCCGTACAACGTATTTCCTAAACTGCTCTTTCGGCGTGATGAAGTTACTCGATTGTGCACGCAGAACCTCCAACAATATGAAAAACCAACTGAGAGCGCTTGGCCGAGACGGGGGGGGGGGGGGGCGAGCAATAGTTCTAAATCGCTCCGAAGGGAGTGAAGCTCGATAATGCGGCCCTTATTTCAGATTGGTGAAGACGTCTAACGCAGAGGCATATCGCTGGCCTAGTGACAAGCTTGAAGGCGCGTATTTTAACTTATGTCTGTTTCCCTAAATCATCGTCAAAATAAGTATAAAAAGAAAACACTCGCGCTTCTAGTAGTGATATGAAAGTTCTGGAAATCTGTGAACCAAGTGAGAGAGCCGTGGTCAGAGTATATATAAAGTGGACAAAGATTTGGAAGGTGCCTTTAAAATGTTTTCAAACGAGCCACGAAGAGTGCGACCAAAAGAAGTATGAACGGCCCAAAAACTCATGGCGCTGAAATTTCATTCCGTTTCATTCTCAGTGACACCAGCCCGAAGCCATGGTGGGATTTCTCTTGGAAGTCCTGCTGGCAGCAACCGCTGTTCTCCTCACCTGCGTCGTCTGGTGGATTCGTGACAGGCGTCGAAAACACGCCTTCTTTCGGAATCTGGGCGTCCCTGGGCCGAAGCCGGATCTTCTGTGGGGAAATAGGAAGCAGCTCAGTGAAGACACTATTCAGGTGCGTCACTCAACCGTTTTGCACTCTAGCTTTAACTGAGGCCTCCGAATATTTCCGAGGCGCTTCAGTTTATAATGGCGTTCTTCATACCCAATGTGGTGTTGGCGATGTTTCCCCAAACAATACAGAAGGTGTCTAAATGAATGCTCACCCAATTGTATGGGGTACTATTAGAAAAGGAAAAAAAAGATCTAAGAGGGAGGTAGACACCAATATGAAGACCTTCTGACATAGTATTTGAATTCAAGATTCTCACCAGCGCCACTATCTTTGTGGTGGGGCGCACCGGGGAAGCAAAAATCGTATGCCGTTGTGTGGTTCGCCAAGCCTAAATCGGTCATAACGGAACGTCGCGCGTATGCGGACGTCCTGTGCATGCCGAGGCGCCGCGCACGCACGGAGCATTCGAGGCCAGAGAGCGTATCTCGAAAACCGGGTGAAGTACCTAAAGAATGCTATCGCATTCAAAATGACATATCTAAATACCTGGCAGTTCTCAAGTCAAGGCAGGATGTACAACTCGTAACGCCGCCTTGCTTCTCAAGAATCTATATTGAAATACTACCTTGGTTTAAGGAGTCAACTGGGGAAAACAGAGACGAGTGGATGTCAGAGTTTGATGTTTAGCGTTCATCTGATTCACCCTGGAGGTCAATGTAGCCTACGACACGATCCCACACTCACACGGAGCTTGAAACGTAAGCGTCCATTGAGATGCAATGGTATTCCAAATATAATTGCATATGTCGCTTTGGCATCTGAATATCTCTTGGGCGTCAGCATGAGCGAGAAACTTTGCGAAATGCTGCCGGCGGGAGGCTCATAACACATAGGGTGTCCCAAGTCACTGGATTGGATCTAAAATGCACCGTAAAAATCGACGTGGCGGGCTACCGCTCCGGGGTGCCGCTGACCCTTGTGACGCCACTGCGTGTACCCCCCGCCCCACATCTGTGTAGGGCTTGTAGTTCTACGTAAGGTTCGTTCCGGTTAATAAGTCACATTTAGTCATTTTCCTACTTCTATGCTCAGTGAGAGCATTCTGTGGTAATTCAGAAGTATGCCGACTTTTCGCAGGTTATGGGGCAGTGGATAAAGACGTACGGAAAGGTGTTCGGCATGTACCGTTCCGAGTCCCCGGTGCTGGTGATAAGCGACGCGGAAATGATCAAGCAGTGCTTCGTGAAGGAATTCGACGCCTTCCACGACAAGCCGGGACCCCCAGTGCTTGTGGAGCCCTTCAAGGACAGTCTGCCATTCTTGAAAGGTAAGGTCACGCTCGCATCAGGAATCCTGTCGCGGTGGAATCTTCTGACACTAACGAGTGTCAGCAGATGGCACTACCTAACATCTGGCACCAAAGGATGACCACGAATTCATTTCCCGAAGCTAGAAGTATTTTACTATTTAGAAAAGGAATAACACTCTGCTCGCATTAAGGACTTCTGCACAAACATCGGACACAATACAATATATTATATTAATCTTCCGAGAACCACAAAACTTCTGCCTGCCAACTTTATTAAACCTGAAATGGGTTACACTGACTGGAAAGGAAATATCTGGTTCAACCACGGCGCTCCACCAAGTGGCAACATCCTTCACTTCCATTATAAAGTCATGAAAGGACGAGAAGGTTTAGTAAATATGAAGAAGCATTCGGTATTCAAAAAAATCTTTTGTTCACTCAAACCTCGATCAAGGAATATTTTTATACCGGATCCTAAGCGCTACTATCATTTCCCTTCAGCAGTATTATGGACAGCACGAAACATTTCCCAGCGCAAACTTCCTCGGCAGGCCCGCCAGCCATCACTTGTCAGAGGACACTAGGCTGTAAAAGAGTTTTTCCCTCTATCGGCGGAAGCGGTTGCTCAATTTCTATGACATTTAAAGTTTTTGTATAAGTAAAACACTCCAGGAGTCTTTTTAAATAGTAAATGTATTCCCGTACTGCCGGAGGAAGGTGAGCAAATTATACCATCACGAGGATATGAGACCCCCAATTAACAGCTCTTCGCACATAAGGATCATTATCAGCCTTTAGCACATGTTGTCATCTGGTCGGATTGAGCCGTCGCTTCCTCACTTCCAAAAGAGATTACACGTCTACGTTAGTGTAATGCCATCTAATATGATTTTTTTAAATGGTACTTGATTTCGTAGAACCTGGGGTATGCTCGATAAAAGAAATATATTGGCTTAAAGAGATGTTATGCCAAAAACAGAGCTATTGAAGCGTTCGACTGCATATTAGCTACTGGGACAGTGTGAATTCCGGCCAACGTGGAGAGTGCTTTCGGCTGGTGCAATCCCTGCGTATTCAAAAACTCTGCTTCCCTTCAAGTCCGAGCACAGCCGACGCTAGGATCCGATGGACCCAATCAGGCAACGCCAAAAGTGTCACGGCCCTCGTCGGCCTTGTGTATTCGATATCCCCGACTAAACCAACCACGTACAGTGAAAGCGGTGCGACCCTGTGCCTTTTTAATAATCGGTTTTCCGAGTTGTTTCCTAAGAACATCGTCATGAGCGAGTGTCATGACCGATGGACAAGCGCGAGCGCCATGAACGGGCCTCACGAACAAGCGTCATGAACGATCGACATGGGCGAGCGTCACGAACGAGAGTGACACGCTGGCAGCCTTAAAGGGGTCATGAAACGATTTTTTAACTTTTTCCTTCTTAGCTTTCCTCCTCAACTCTCAAATCGCGCATCGTACCAAACAATTCAAGAAGAGCGGAAAGGAGAGACTCCCTTCTTGCTCGGACCCTCGTTTGTGTACTCGGAGACGCGCCATTCTCCTATTAGAAGATTCGCCCCTCGCTCAAAACTTGGACAAAATTTGCTTTCCCCACTCCGTTCACCTCGAGGCTGACAGTGCTGCGGAAGACGTGCTCGTTAGGCCAGCCACACTTTTGCCACGCGATCATGCTCTCTCGTGCATACCTACGCGCAGAGAATGAGGTCAGGTGATGAAACGGAGGCTGCTGATTGGTCCGGCAAGCGCATCGCTTCCATCGCACTGTCAGCTTAGAGGTGAAGGGAATAAGTGAGGTCCGGTGTATTGTGACGTGCGTTTTGGCCTGGTGACCCGCTTTGGGTACCGCGGATGTATCACAGTGAAAAGGCAGAGAGCTTTTGAAGGGAAGGAGGTACGAAATAGTCCGCTGTGTTTTCAAATTTTCGTACCGAAAATCAGGCTTTTGACCTTCTACCTGCTTTCTATTGGCCCACTAAACGATATGCTATTAGTAAAATACCAATCTAAATTTATATATACCTGCTCAAAATTCGTTTCATGGGCCCTTTGAAGGCGCACCGAGGAGGTTTCTGAAATCGCCTAAATATGGCGATAACTCACCCTGCTGCCTCTAAGCATCCCAGAAATTCCTAAACCATGACGATACGCGACCGACTTCTCTACTAAAAAAAAAAAAGAATTAAGATTGCTATACAACGAAGTCATCTCCGGTGATGGGAGGAACATGTTCCGAAACCAGGACTACTGTCATGCAATAGCGAGCGAAAGGTTCACGCGCCTCCGACCGGTGGAGACGCGGAGTGATATCTCGGATGCGCGCGGATCGTTGCCCAGGGCCCAGGCAGCCCGGACTACGAATGAACCGAGCAAGTGCGCGCTGAAGAACTGACGACCAGACACATCACTCCCGTAAAAACAAAACAAAAAAACATAATGCGCTGTGTTTGGGACGATTATTGCGGTATTATGTTCCCTCTCCGCGAAAAAATTCACATTTTTCGACTACTCTTACTTGCTTCTATCCTCTACAGAAGCATACACATTTTGTAATAACAGCGTTTGCAATCTCAACGAAATGTCGTGTTTTTATCGGTCACATGTCGTTCTGGTTGCCGTAACGATTCTACTCCAATCTCCGGAGATGACGTCGGCGTGTCCGATCTTTCATTGCCTGTTTAGTATGAAAATTGGACGCGCATCATTTTGATTTATGAATTTCTAGGGTTCTTAGTGCCCGCAGAGTGAGTTATCGCCATATTTAGGCGATCCCAGAAACCTCCTGAGGGCACCTTTAACAAAACAGAGGGTCCTTGGAAACGCGGGATAAATCGTTCCTGCTAAAAGTAAGCATCGCACAAAAAATATTGATGCCGTACTGGTCTGTGTCAAAGGGCCCATTAGGAAAAATGATTAGTTCTGTTTAATTGGTTAATTAATTACTTTTGAGTAACTAAATTCCTTATTAATATGTTTAGAGATACGGTTTCAAACTAAAAACTTGATGTGAATTATCCAATACCACTAAATCCACCCATATTACAATGATGCAAGTCAAGCGCAGCATGTCACCGCGTTTCGACGCGTTCCTAGGATTCGGTTTCTTATCTTTGCGAGTCTCCGCGCCGACAATCCCGCCCCACGTGGCCAAGACTCCCAACGTGCGTGAGCCGCCGCCATGCATCGCACGTAAAGGCGCGTCTTCACTCTGGCACCGACGCTTAAAAAGAAAAACTCCAGCGGCAGTTCGGAGGTCTTCTTATCTAGCCACTTCTACGTGATATGCTTGAGCGCCGCACGTACCTTGACCCACGGGGAGCCGGATTGACGGCGCGTAGAATCGTCTCGATAAGAACCCGAAACACAGATTCGCGTCCATAGTGAACATTTTTTTGGAACGCCGTAAAATGCTGCGAGTCTTATACATAGCTTGCAATGACGTCATATAAGCCGCCATTGCTCCGTACCATGCTCCTGTGCCCGCACCTTCTGCAGCATACATTTGGCAACATCGAATTTGTTCTTATCATCAAGGATTGGCGTGAAGAACAAATAGGATGGTACGAAATGTGTGCTGCAGAATGTACGGGCAAAGGAACATGGTACGGAGTAATGGCGGCTGATACGGTGCCATATGACGTCACGTGCAAGGCATGTATATCATCGTAATGTGGGTGAATTTACAAGTTTTTCATGATTCGTAGCAAGTTTATAACTGAAGCCATCCCTTTAAGCTAATAATAAATATTTAATGAGTGAAAACTAAGTAATTACCCAATTACTGAACGCTAATATTTTGCTTTAAGAGGCCCTTTTACACAGACCATCGCGGCCTCAACATTTTTTTTTGTTTTCGATGCGTAATTTTCACCGGAGCTAGTTGGTCCGCGTTTCCAAAAACAGTGAATAAAGTTTAGATATAAAGCCCTGGGTCGATATGGCGCTAGCCTGATACTTTTGGAGATATGCCCGACCAAAACCGTCGCTGTAGTCGACATTCCATGATTGGCGTCATGAGCATGATGAGTTTTACGTGAATTAATGGAGATAATAATAATGTGAGATCGTTAAATTTAGAGGAGGGGGGGGGCGGTTAGGGCATACCAAAAATAAAATATGAGATAACTATACTCTTAGGAATCATTGTATGTTCCCATATTTTTGCGAAACTTGTTTCGTCAACGACGATATAGTTTCGTGTTTAGCTCGATTTATATGCGGGACCCTCGGATCCACCCTATTCGGGAAGGACGCAATGTTTGGTGGGCCGGTGACGTACACCCCGAATGCACGGCGTCCCCTTGCTCGCACTCGCAGACTTGGCTCTCTCGGCGTCTCGCGCTTCAGCTTCCTCGTTTACCATCCGCGTTTCGAGTACGCGGTTCGAGACAATGACATGTATGGCATCGGTCCCTTCCTCGCAGTCTTCGACACTGATCGCAGCAGCGATGCGAGTAATTGTTGTCAAGAGATGTTCGGAAGCTGGCCATTTTGACTTTGACCCGCTGGTGACCAGCTCCACCGACGGAGACGAGATCGTCACGGACGGACTCGCCGTCGTCTGCGACGGTCTCGCACGTGTCTGCAGGGTGGAGGGTCAAAGGTCAGGGGATGAGAGCGAGAGGAACGTTTTAGCGTGAGAGGATGCAGTCGTACCGTGGCCATGAGAGCTCTGGCGAGCATGGGGGATCCAAGAATGAGAGAGCCTTCAAATATCACGTGGTTGATGGGCACCACTCTTGAATGAACGAATGGATGCTAACGGCTGTACCCTTAATAACGGGCGGTAGCTTGCGCTACCTAGCCAATTAACTAAAAGTATGATTCATCATATCGCCCTTCTAAGCCAAAAAGCTACCATTCTGCATTTTTCTTAATGCGGCTAACTTGGTGAGACTAACTGGGGCAGTGTTGCCCGTCGTCAGATGAAAATGACCAACATTAGTAAATTCATTATTGCAAATACTATAGCTTTGACGATCGCGAAACTTGTTGTATATACGAAGTAGCCTATGAGCACTCCATTTCAAGAATAATCTAGCTGTTCAAATTTCGTGCAGTTCTTTAACGCGTTAGCGCTTGTGTCATAATACGTACGCTGACCTTGGACTGCTTTGGACTATTTGGACTAACCAAAGTTCGCAACGTCGTTTAAGGGATTGCGCCACAGCCGCGCAGGGTGTGAAAACTGGCTAGGAAAGACCTTCTCCAAGCGCCGACAGATGGCCAGCAAGGTGCGGGTATGCGCTTTGGACGCCCTTGGAAGACCTGGAGACCTGTGGACGCACACGGGTTGCGGATTCGTTCTTTGACCTTCCACGCCTGCCACGCCGTTCTTGACGCGCCAGTCGCCTTAGCATGTCACCGGGTCGTAAGCGCACGGTGTCGTCGCCTCTGGATGCACAACACGCGCGGCAACGTAAGGCCCAAGAAAACCGACGACGTCTTTTCAAAAAGCCTCTGACGTTCGGGAGCAGGGCTTAGCCCTCCGAAGACAGCAGTACGCGGACCGTACGCGCCGATCGAGGGAAAGTGCGCTGACTCCAACCGGGGTCGCCGGCGCTCGGGAGCAGAGATTGCCCGGTACACAACATTCAAACGGCGGCATACGTGTTACTTTACGTTGCGCAGGATGCTCATGCGCATGATCTATCGGCCGCAGGATAAAACGCACGTTCCTAGTGAATAAAGGCGCACAACAAAAGGGCCGTGTCGTTTGACGCGCATCACGCGCACGTCCTTCATGCACACGCTCAGTAAACTGGTCTGCTTGCTTCTGGGATAAGAGAGGTTTCGGGAATGTTCACCCAGCGGGAAAGTGTCGAGAGGCTGCATTTACCGTGTTGTCGATTAGATAACTCCTGCGCGGAATGCTCACGCATTTCTTCCAGAGTCGGCGTAACGGCGGCAGCGATTTCGGCCCTTTTTTTTCGTCACGTTTCTCAAGAGCGCGTCGACTTGAAGCTTCCACCGTGCTTTTTACACACGCCGTTGGAATTTTCGCCGGCCATTGATGATCCTAGTAGTGATGTCACAGATTGGAACAAGAGGGAGTCACCGAAACATCTCGTCGTAAATAGCCACTGAACTGTGAAGCAGAGTTGCACTGGAGCGACTGGGCTCCCGGAAAGAAAACGTGCCGGTAAGAACGGTGTGATGTCATATACCACGTGACCATGCGCCTCAGCGACGACGCACATCTCCACCTTGCGGCGCCCTCGTTCGCCTGGTCTCACCCTAGCTAACATCTGGGGTGCACAATAAAAAAAACAAAACTAGCACAAACCACACACGGATCGCGGTTTGTGCTAGTTTCTTCCGCGCACCTCTGCGGCACGCGTGACACATTCAGTCTCGTATGCATGTTTAGACGGCCATAATTTACTAAGCCTCGATGGGCGACCTGTCCCTCAGCAATAAATGGGAAATTTAAAAAGTGCAGTACAACCGCTAGCCAAGGAGTTTTAACGTGCACCACTCAGAAGTGATACACGACCACAGGCCGGTACGATGCTCATTCAGAACAAAAGGGGCGTGGTGGATTGAACCTAGGATAGAGTGTACTAGAAAGCAGAAGTGGGGACACCGGAGTGCTATTTTTGCACCTCCCCATGTGAAAAAAACGGCTAATCCAAGCCACTTCGCTCGTAGCACCCGCAATGACGTCATCGTCGACGACGACGACGTTACACGACGTCAAGACTTCGTCGTGACGGCGCGTGGACGTTGATGTTGGCGAAGGCGACGACGTTACACGCCGTCAAGGCTTCGTTGTGACGTCGTTGTGACGTTGACATTGACGACGACGTCAGGACAACGTTAACGTGACATCATAGTGATGTTTGACGTTGCGTGGGGCATCGACATCAACGTCGGTATTGAACGACCACGTCCACGCCGTCCTACGACCGCGTTAGGCGACGTGTGATCGTCGCGACGACGAGTCTTACGACAGCATCTTGGCTTCGCGCAACATCGTAGTTGACGATGACGTCGTGGCGCCGTCGTAACGTCATGTCGTCCTGACGTAGTGTTATGACGTTACCTCTGACGTTAAAATCATAAAAAATACAATATAGTCCCTAAGGGGCTTTATTGCCCATATGACCTTGACCTGTTTCGTCGCTGCGTCGCAGCGAGAGCGCTGTCGATCGACGTTTCCACACTTTGACGTGCAACTGAAAGCATAAGCAGGGCCTGTTGCTGGCCTCACTCAGTCGTTTCTGGCTCACTCTACCCAGGATACGTGGGTTCTACGGCGCAAGCTTTCGATCCACGCTCTCCAAGCGGTGGCGCGTTAACACGCACGGCCGCCGATCCCGCCCCCTAGTCTTTCTCACCATGGTGAAGCGAACGAGAGTTTTTTTCTGTGCGTGATTGATTTAGCCGGTGATAAAATGCCCAAACAAGAAAACGAGCGCCGTGGCGATATACTTGTGGCGTTGCTTGAATGGCTTCATCTATTCATTCCTTCTTCTGCGGTCGGGCCTAAAGTGAAACAGAGGATATAAGACCTGATCAATTTAATCCCCTTTCTTTCGTTTCTCAGTTCGGCCGCCAGGCTGCGCTAGTTCGCGTTGCACGTTTGTATATGCGATAGCGCCCCTCTCCTTTCTATCACGCCTCTTCCGCTGGGTGGCGTCGCTTTGCTGGAAGTTGCGACCACGGCGCCTCTGTGGCGCGTGTCCAGAAGACTACCCTCTCGGAAAAATGGGTCTACAAAGTCTTCCCTAATGGGAGGAACAATCTTGTAACCTATGTTCCTTCAGAAAGGAGGAGCTTCAGAAAGGAGGAGCTTCAGAAAGGAGGAGCTCCGTGAAATGAAGGGAGCGAAGTTCTTCCCCCGTCTGCATCCAAGTACGGCGGCCCCAAATTGAGGAAATAGAGCTGGATCGAGCTCAACGATTTCGTCGGTCATTATACAGTATGCTGCCACAATTGAGCCAAAAGTAGTTAGCACTGGAAATGCCTCGCGCTACAGTCGGCTTCTGACCGACAGTCGGCCAGAAGCCGACTGTCGACGGTACACTACCCGGTTATAGCGCAAAGGAAATTTACTAAGCACCTCGTCAGTTTCGCGGTACGATCATGTTTACTGCGAATTTTCTAAACTGTAAATATACGTATATCCCACCGCTTTACGAAGAAAGACATGCTTCTTTTCCGTCGTATATTAAACGTGTATAGCCCTTCTTCGAAAGCACAGTCGCTTTCGGTGTTGGGACAACATGGCATTGCAGACGACAGTTACGTCTGGTCAGTCAGCGATAAAAGCCAGACCAGCGTTTCAACAAGACTATCCCCATGACGGTCGATTGTACGTTATCGCTCAAGCGGTCTTCTTAAGCCCTTTAATGTAAAACAGGTGTCAACCGGCTACCATACGTCCTCTCATCCTCTTCCTACACCACTAGTACGCTAAACACATGAGAATTGGTGGCAGTTTCAGTCTTCATTCGCAGCGCACAACACCCTCACGGTGATGATGATGACAGCGGACATGCACAACCAAGTCGATCGTCGGTGGGCACTTGGTAAGAGGAAACAGAACCGAACGTGGCGCAGAAGACGCGCAGCAACCCGCCAGCAAAACCTACCTGTCTTGTGTGCAAAGTTGCATAACGTGGCTGCCAACATACGTAGACCTATCAGCTGACAAGCTCCGCGGAAGAGCGGTGTTTAGAAAGGACTCCTTTGTTACCTGCCATGCGAATGGGTTGTCCGGTACTAGCAGATTAACCCGCCAAATGTTTGTGAGATATCGCTCATAAACAGTCAAATAAAGAACTATAAAAATAGCCCAAAGCATAAAACCTCCTACAGGGTATTTAAAACATTTCTTTGGAACACCGATTCCATAATACGAGTGTTTACAAAAGAATGCAAAGAGAAGGCCGAATATCACTAGTTTCTAGAACCAGTGGCGGAGCACGGGTACAAAACAGCGGCACTTAAAAGCGCCAAAAAAACTCCAGATGGTAGTACTTTAGATTAAAATGTTTGCGTCTCCGCGACTAACTCCATAGACCCATAGCTCCCAAGTTTCGAGCAGCGCCCCTGACGAGCAAAATAAGAAAGTTTTAGGTGGCGTTTCCGGACTGTCTTGCGTTGCGTACCCTTTCAAACGCCATTTTAGTTCACTTGGACAGACTCAGAGGGATGCTAGCACAAGCTAGCACGCTCTCGCGGAGCGTGCATGCTGGGACGCTAGGACGCCGCTTCACGTCAACATTAAAAGGTTGCTTCTCATGCACACCAGAGGAAGCGTCTCTCCTGATGTCGCATCACGCGTATGTTACTGCGCTTCCTCGCACAGAGAAATATTCCTATTGAGGGCTCACTTATTGGATTATCACGCTTTTGATTGGCATAGTTACCTTTCCTACTTTGTCAAATTGATCT